>SHCU01001619.1:0-18550 GCA_004307685.1 Ceratina australensis | reverse complement strand
CTGAGAGGCAGCGACTTTCATATTCTAAAAACGCGCGACACGGTAATTACAGTCTCACTAATGTTTCTTAGAAATTGCATCGCCGGATGGTACGTGGGTCAAGGTAAAACCAACGTTTCTGCTGGCTCTTCAGCGATAAAATAAGCAAAAACCTCGTTTCCATGACGAAACACCCGAGGGAGTAAAAAGGGCCGCGATCGTTCTGGTAATATAATGTCTGGCCAGGTACGGCTGATTCTACTTCGCGGTCCGTATTTGGCGCGGCCCGTCGCGTCGTAAACCACCGTGCGAAAGTATTGTAGCGTCGTCCCCGGCTGTGACATTCGCGTGCTAATTAGTGTCCGGCCACGAATGGACTTTTCTACTTCTCACGTACCTTATACCGGTGTACGCGGCTACCAAAAGGGTACCACGGGAGGCTGTCAATAAACAGCCGTAAACAGGAGCCCGTTGACGCGAGATATTCGCTCGGAAGACGATCCTCGCCGCGGGATCGATTAATTCCCCCGGTTGTAATACACCCGACAAACACGGAAGAGCGATCGGCACGGTTAAACCGTCCCGAGGTACCTGTCGATTATGCAGCATCGTGAGCGCTCATGACCGTAATTTCGCGGTCTCTCTCACGAATTCCCGCGTGTCGCTCGTAACGAACCGTCAGATACGATCTCTCCTCTCGGTCGATCTCCTCTCGGACCGTAGAGAAAACAAAAAAACCTGTTCCCCGGTGGCACCTAAGGTGCTGCGCGTTATACCACCTTTCGAGGAGGCACCTAGACTCCTCTCGATGGCCCCGGTAATGGATTCATACGTTCGCGGGCGTGCGGTCGCGCTAACGACATGCTAATGCCCGGTGCTCGTGGAATTAATGGGGAAACTCGATCGTTCAGGGATGCAATATCGCGGCATCACGGAAGACGGAGACCACGGCGACGTGGGTAACGCGCCCCGAAGGAATGTTTCACGTATAAGGATACACCGTTCGGCCCGGGATCATTACGATCATCGGTGAGCGCGTTCAACGATGAAAACTAAACGCGAAGTATGCGATACCGGACAGAGTTGATGACTCTACCTTCCAGGATCATGTGCATGCGATTACTCTGTGTACCACGGTCTTCAGCAAGTCTTACTTGAATCTAAGATCGTCCGTACATGTAGTAACATTTTTTAGTAGCATATTTTGTATCAATTTACTAACTATATAGGTACTACTTAATTGACGATATTGAAAACCGCAGTACTATTTTTGATTCTGTATTACATTTATGTAGTAATCAAGGAGAGAACGTTTGGTGTAACATCATATTTAACTCGGAAAGAAACAACGTCATAAGAGTAATTAATACCTTCAGCATGCATAGCGAAACATACATTATGATGCAACGTTCTTACGTAACCTGAAGTAAAAAAGAAGCACATCGGAGTTTACTGATGTGAGGAACATCAATGATTGAAACTTTTGAATTATAATAAAATTAAATTCAGTGGATGTCACATTCCTCCTTGTATTATCTAAGTTATTCGCGACTGATAAGAGATTCGATTTTGTCGTCGGGTGTCAAGCAACGAGAAACGTCATGCTCTAGAGGCATTACCTTCGGTGCGATGGAACTTGCAGAGATCCAATCTTGTCGTCGAGGAATCTCCTCATTGCGAACCTGTCCAGCGCCTGATCGCGTCCACCGCAGATACTGCTGTAGTTCATGTACGCAGACACGGCCACACCCAAGCGTTCTTTGTTTCCCCTGTGGAGAGCCACGGCATGAATATCCTGCTTTCCGGATTTCTCTGTCGAGAAGAGAAATATGTCCCGGAAGACTTACCTGGCGTGGAGGACCACCACGCGATTCGGCGCACCGTTCAACCAGGAGTCCAGCTCCTTGCATAAAGCGCATAGTCTTTCCAAGCTGGGCGCCAGTCCTTGCGGCCAGCCTACTTCTCGGGTGTTCGGTTCCCGTCCACGGCCGGGCGATGACAGATTGAATATCTGAAACAAGGGCATACAATATTTGTAATTTTATTTCATTAAGGTTGTATGTCCCTAAATATTGAAATTGTGACTTTAGAATACACGATATTTTTTTCGAAGTATAACATATATTAAATCTGCAAACTATTAAGACTCAAAACTTTCTAGTCTTATAAAAATTACGTGAAACAATTTTATAAATTTTATTGCTTCAAATGTTGGACATAGCTTTTCAATTACGTCTTAAACTTCGTATGGAGATCATAAGGCTCATACAACCTTAAGTAACGCTACAAGTGAACACAACTGATAAATTGTGCAACGATAGGAAATCATTTAACAGGGTATTATATGTATCGCGTTAATTCTTACGCTAATTACGTGTATAAAGCTTACACGGTGATACCGTAATTAATCTAGGCTTTCGCTCAACGAGTTATTTAACAAAAACATTACATTCCAGGCAAGTAATTATGTATTAATTTACTGATACACTCGGCGAGCGCTCACCATATAATTATCGGCGTGCTTTCCTCGCAGTAGCGAGGTAGCATGTTCAAGGACTCCCTGCGCATCCTCCCTGTACCAGAGTGCAATAATCCTCTCGGTGACGTAACAAAACTCCATTACTTCTGTGACGCGACCTCCACCCTTTCCAGATCCTGTCGTCGTCGCGTCCGCGCCGACGCCCGGCGTCCTCGCGGGTGTCGTCGCCGACGAAGATGTCTGTATCTGAAACATCATTCCCGATTATTACTGTTGAATTTTTCATACTTGCATTACATTTTGTTCCTCTACCTAAAGTCTGTGACTCGGACTAGAGACATTGAAATGCATTTTTCACACAGAATCTTTAAAAAATGAAATCTGAATCCTTTCCTTAATGGAAAGATTGCGAATTTCCTCACGTAAGACTGGATTCAAATACATTTAAATTAGGCCTGTGTCTTACGCAAGGAATAACTTTTTCTTTAATTATTACCACAAATTAATGATGAACTAATGAATTTCATAAATTCAAATTTCACCTTCGAGTATTTCGGTGCATAGAAAATCCTGACAACGATGTTCTTCTCCGGCATAACGGTGCCTTTATGGGAGTCACGGTGTCACGAGGAATCGACATGAAATCTCGGAGCAGTTTAACGCGAACTTTTATCACGACGACGGGGAGGCCAACGAAGAATGATGCGCAGTCGTCGCGGCACGACGGGATGACAGACCACCGGCTATTGTGTTTCACTGAATTCACGACATCCTGTCTGATAGTCGTACCGCGCTCACGAGCTAGCCTACACCTGACTCGATCACCTCTGTTCTTCCCCTACCTCGACCCTGACTATGCAACGATTTCTCTCCCCGCGCGCGGTGATGCACATACATATGATGTAACGAATTCGTCCAGGTAGCGTGACTCGAGTCAAAGTCACGCTCGTCATTAGACGCGAGACGCATTAGCGAGCTCGGTATTGCGCTCTATAGAGAACTCGCGACGACCGGTACGCGGAATTAAACTTCAAGGGCGACACAGAAAAATCGTGTTACATTGTGCGTTTCGACCATGTCGTGGATGGCACTTTGAGAGGGAACAACTGAATGATTACTATAATCATTCACTACAATGTACTTAAACAAACGCAATTGATAAGTAGTTATTTGATTTCAGTCGTTACTAATTCCTCAAGAATCACAACTAGATTTACTGAGCCAATTTGACAATACATTAAACATTAATATTATTTTGACCGTTTCGAACGGAACGGCAATCCTTTATTTTTGGCTAATTTTATCAGTAACATTGACATTCCGCGTTATCGCGACGCTATCTACCCCCTTAATACTGTTCGACCCTGAAAAAGTCAACATGAAAAATGAGCTCAGCGTCAAACTACATTGCGACGTATTCACGCGTGACGGTTGATAAATCGCGCGAATATCTCGCCGACGCGGTGGACTCTTCCTGGCAAAAGGGACGGTCGCTGGGATAGGAATGGCCCCCCCGTCGATCTTCGAATCCTAGGCAAGCGTGAGAAGTGCGGAGGACACGCTACCCGGGTCAGACCAGGCCAGGCTCCTAAGGAACGACAGCTGCGGTAGGACCGTGGCAGCGTAATAGCAATTTCACACGTGAAACCTAACTGTGGGAGGGATTTATGGCCGTAGTAGACCGTGACGCGACGTATGCGCGAGTCGAACCTGCAGCCCGCGAGAGAGAAGCGGCTCGCCGCGTTATGATCCCATAAACGTATTTTTAGAGCCGCGCTTCGACTTCACCTCTCGTTTCAACCAACCTCGACCCGCTCCCGCTTCCGCCGATGTTTTCACGATACCGTCGGCCCGGTTGTTTCGATTTTTGTTCGGTCACCGAGAAATCGTTAAATTTTCAATTTCCGCCCGGGGAAACTCCAACGGGATTCTCAATAAAAATTTGTACGGGTTTTAAAAATACTGATAGCTAGATTCTCTTTTAATTATATAAACGTACACTATATTTTAGAATGTATATTAATTTATTACGTGGAAGTAAAATGCAATCGTAGCTTGATTAAATTTAGACGACTGAGGTCAGTCATTTTAATTCGTTCTTTATACAACTCTCGTATTAATGGAACACGAGTGGTAACTTCAAACGCGAGGCGTTGAATTTGAAATAGCTTGTTTTCATTCTGGGAAATTGGCTGAGGAGTGTAAGACAAGGAGGGAGAAAAATTAGCTGCCACGCGTATTATCCCGTACTGATTTCGCCTCAAGCGATTCGACGGAGGCTCGTTCCTCTGTGGCGAAAACTGCGCGCGGCCCGGAGGCCGGTTATAAACTGTATACGAGATGCGACATCAGTAGGAAGCAATTATTCCGGGAGGCGAAGGGAACGTCGCGCCGGTAATGTCAATTATCGTTAATCCGCGTAATTGCTGTCGGCTAATTTCTAATTGGAAGTAGAGTGCTAAGCGAGAGTGGGCTTTATCATTATCGACTTCTTTCCGCTTCGACGTGCACTCCGCTAAGCCAATATGCGCTATCGCGATCCGATCGATGGCAAAATGCAACGCGAAGGACGAGAAAGGGCGCGTTCTCTAAACCCATCGGAATTCTAAATTATCGTCTCGCTGTGTTTCCTTTATTTCGCTCATTATTTTCTGTTTGAGTCGTGGGCAGCGTGAATAAAAGAAAACGCGACCGTTCCTATGTTATTTTCAACGTTCTGACTGATATTAAGCATTCGGAAAAACGCAGATGACAGATTAAACGTGCAATAAATTTCCATGCCATTATCCGAGATTACCATTGGGCCACGAGTTTTCGCGACAATCGGTAATAACCGGTTACGAGCGATTGTCAGAATTCTCCTGCATCTCACATTCAGCGCAAAAGGTATATTCTCGCAAGAACGGCAGCGGTATGAGCGCGGATGAGGGTATCGCGAATACATTACGGCCGACGTCAATATACTTGCATTATCTCCCTGCTACATCGGTTGATACCTGCGTTCGTACAGTAAGCTAGCTTACTGCCATTTCAGCGAATAATTTTCCACGGTGTTGACGTTAATGCGGCGAAGACGCCTAACCGCCGACCGGTACGCTGCTCCGATTTAAAAACGTCCTAATGAAGCCTAAACCTCCCTTCGAAACTGCTTACAAGGTTTGTTTTACATTCCCTTTGCGTAAGGCAATACTTCGATCTTTCGATTATGTTATCAAAATGATATTTCAAATTCATTGCTCCCTTAATCAAATTTTTAAATAATGACTTCGATATCGTATTTCTATCAAGCTGTTGATCATGGAGATATTGCAAGAAAAATCTCTTGAAATTAATTACAAGATTCATTTTATATTTCCACCATCTAAAATAATACTCTAATCTTATCCTCGAGCGCGAAGGGTTGAAATCGTTTATGAAGAGACTATATGTAATTGTACATTAATATTTGTGACCTAAAGAAAAATTTCCTTGGTCATCGTGGAATCAAATACCTGGCGTAACGTAAATCGCGTTGCTTGTACCGGTGACAAGTAAAGGGCGAGGTGAATTCTGTGCACACTTTTGCATAATGATCGTCGCAAAACGGTGAATAGCAGTGTCAGGTACACGTGTACGCGAAAGGAGAAGGGTGTTCGCCGGGCGACGACGGCGACGAACTACGTTTCGAATGTAAATAGGGTTCGACCGTGTTTCCCCCACGGAATAAATGAAGGTACGCCAGATGCAATCGAGTTCCGACCAATAAGACGCCGCTTCCTTGTACGTATCATGGCCGGCCGGTTTGTTGTAATATTAAATATTTAGAGAGGGCTCGCTCGCGAATCGCGGCTTATCAGGAACGATAAACCACGCGCTGCGTGGCAGACCACTTAGCATAACGATCGCGGCGAGCATTTTTTCGCTCACTTTTCCACAGCCCCCGGAAGGGTTGCCCGTGCCGACGAATTGCGACTGGGTAATTTATCGTACAACTTCGGGTAGGTGCAAAGACGCGTTCAACAGGGCAAATATAGAATCGGTTCATTAGCAGACCTAGTAACTGAGATTCCGATGAATAATTTATGACCCACGCGTGAGGAAGAGTTACGAGGGTGCAATTTTCATGCTGGAAAAATACAGGCTGGATATCCGCGTAGATATACGCATGATTTATAGCAAGATACGTGGCCCGCAACAAAGTTCGCTATCTTTTGTGATGGTATTTTCTTAACCCATTTGCATCATTCGAAAAAGTGGGCCGTATCACCGAAATTCTAACCGAAAAATTAGCTCTTATTACTATTAGTCAATTCATTATTTTATTAATATTTTATTTACTTTCATATTTTATAATAATTCCCAATTAAAAAAATGTATTTAGTTATTTTAAACTAGTAATGGCTTCGGTATATTCAAAGCATATATGAGCTTGTGATGCAAATTAGTTAAATAACTTTTACAAACAGTGATCAAAAAAGAAAAGTTTATCCATTACCTGCTGTTGGTGTTTGCTCCTCGAGATGGTGTTAACGTTCTTCGGCTGTGCTTCGTAACCCCCATTGTGCTGTAACACAAACGTCAACAATTTTTCTAAGTCACATAATTCATACAGAATAAAAAAGAAAACGAAAAACAAATCTTAGATATATTTCATCACGCGTTAAAAGAATGAAGAACGTAAATGGATTGCCAAGAAACGATAATAAATATAAAGCTAAATTATGTCCATTGTTCGTGTAAAAGCAGCTGCTACTAAATCTGACGGGATCGTTCCATAATAAACATCACCGATTACTCCGGTTTCGATTCGCGTAAATCGTCGCTGAAAAACAAAAACAAACGCGGCGTTTCGCGGGCAAATTGCCTCATGGGGGATGTCAATTAAATCGGAAAACGGTTCAGCGATCCCTCATTTTTCCGAGACGAGGGAACGTAATATCAACTGTGCGAACGACTCCCACGCACCTCGCTTTCTATATGGAGGGCAGTGTGCCAAACCGTAAATGCGATGCGGTGCAAAAGGACCTCGGTCTGATCCTGCAGTGGCGTCTTCTCCTCCAGGTTATTATTCACGGTGTCCTGACGCGTGTCGCCGCAGCGGCAGCAATTTGCTCGTAGCCAAGCCCGCGACAATGAGCTACTGTTCGAGTTAGTCATGCTTTTTCGTATACGTGAGACCCATAAAATCGCGAGTAGGAACCGCAGTTAACATGTACAATATACTTCTCTTAAATGTGTCTACAGTTAGGGATCACAAGTTGTTCAGGAACACAATTTAGAAGATCGTTAACATTACGTATCGTAACTTCCCTTAGATATATATAAATCTATTTGTTTAACATCTGCCAACGGAATTACGAGTGTTCGAACCACGTGTCGCGTCGTACGTTGTGAGCGACGTGCTCGTTAGGAATTATTCCGCAACATCGGGCACCGCCTTTTTCTCTTCCTCGATCCCTTCTTCCTTCTCCTCTTACTCTCAGGGAAGTCTCACCAGCCTCGGCAATGATTCATCGACGAAAATCTTGCTGTTAATCTTTCGACGTCTGACGAGCGTACGCGTTTCCATTTCACCTCGTTCGTTGCCGCGAGGGAGTAACTAATTTCGTTTTCTTCTTCCCCCCCGAGAGTACGTATCTACATAGGAACTTGTTATTCGTGCTAATTGAACTCTCTTCAGCGGTCCGCCCCTTGCGCTCGTTTCAACTCCTCGTGGTTCACCTCGAGGCATCGAACTTCTCTCCGATCACAATCCTCCGAATTGTTCCATTGGCCATTCGTCCCATAAAAATATAGTATCTGGTAGCTCGAATTATTTCACAGCCTCTTGCGCACCTGCCCAAGGTCACCGAGTCGGTCTCAGGTGTGCGATTTATTATTCCCGTCACCGTCTCCTCCCGCGGAGACGAATTTCCGCGCGACCATTCGTAGATCTTTCTTCCGGTGTTTCTCGTTAGCCCGACGCGTCTACCGTGACGCGACACGCGAGTAGCCAGTCAAAAAATCCGGAAAGAAAGCTCGTAGACGAGCGGAGATCACGCGACCTGGGCCAACCGGCACGAACGTCTGCGCCGCACGGGAGCCGCCCCGGCGCTGCGGCCGCACAGAGGGATGAAACCCTGCATCTCGGCTACGGGGGACATTCGCAGGGGCTGCGCGGCGCGGGGACAGGGAGTGGACGCGGCACGTAACCATGGCGACGGGTATCCAGCATCGCGAGTTCGCACGCAGGCTTGGCTCCTGCGCCGCGGCGGATCTCCGAGGGAACGCGCCGAATTTCCCGTGCGCGGCACAGGGAAAAAGGGACGCCGGAGAGTTTGAGTAGGTCGAGTGCCACTCCCTGCAAATATAATTACGCCGGGAAATTGTCGTATACCCGTGAAATCTGATCCTCTCCGCGATCGCGGACGGCGAGCCCTTTGACATGCATTCAGGGGAACAGTTTTACAACTTTTACTCGAATGTTTTTCATCTCGCGATGGCCCGCGTTAAATTAAATAGAGGTTAAAGTCACTTTCAAAGCTTTTGCTTCCCTCTATCTTCGTTTCAGTCCTCCAGTGCATTTTACTACCGTTATGTTTGCTCTTTCGTATGCACTTTGCGAACTTTTTACAAGTTGGATAAGATATAAACTGAACGGGGATCCGCTGCGTCACCACGCGTAGCGCACATGCGCCGACGATATCGAAGCGTGAATTTATGTAATTAAACTCAATAGTTCTATTAGATAGTAAGTAATATTAGAATATGTGTTAATCCTGCAAATATGCAGAATAATTAACCCTTCGCACTTCAGGATTTTTTCTCCAAATATCTGCTGAATTTCTCTATATAACAATTATTTTATATAATCATAATTATTAAATATTATAGGAATTTATTGTCCATTTTTTTGTTCTACAATTCATAATCAAGTCAAATTAAAGAAGTTGCAATTGCCTGAAAATGATGAACTCCAATCAGAGTTGAGCTCTTCATTATACTGTAATTAATAATATCAAGCACGTAGTTGATTAGTAAATCAGACCGAGCTTTTATGAGTTTTGCAAGAACGAAATTACCGGCCATTAACTGGCTTTGCCCAAAGATGCTTCTACTGGGGTAGGTAAATATAAAATGCTTTGCAGCGTGTATATTCAGAAAATTATATGAATCCCTAAATTGGCAATTTACTTGTTTGCCGTCATAGGAAGGTTTCCAAATACATTCCCTAAATATTAGATCTGTATAAATATTTTCTTTAAGCGGAAGGTATTACTGGAAAATTTCTTATTCTATGAGAAAAGTTCCCCAGTGTTCGATGTTAACCGATTTCTATGAAGTTTATTTGAACTGTCCGAGATGAATTAGAAATGTCGTGTATGTATAGCGTACGCGGTATCTCTCGTTTGACAGATCGATGCCAGTTTTAAATCCGGTACGTTCCATTAAAATTCCACCGCACTCTGCATTTGAAATGAACAATAAAAATAGAATTTTTCTCTTGAAAGCTAACCGGACGGTTCCCGCAACGATTAAGCGATAATAAAAAAACGGCGAGGATCAAATTGTCTGTCCAGTCCTCGTGCCTCTAACTTCGACGAAATAACTAAGTTTCGCGAGCAAGACAAGACATCGTCGCGGGACAATGGAACGGCTTTTCTTCTCGACCTCGAGGACGTTTAGCCACGAGAATTGAAATTAAATTGGTCGTTGTTTCTGCTGGAACAGAACGTACAAGGAGAATATTTTACGGGACAATAAATCAACTTAACTAGCGCATAGGCCTTCGCGAGTAGAACACGTTTTACCAGGACTAGATGGCCGGATAAATACATATAACGCTGTCCTTGCCCGTTGAACGGCGCGAATAAAGATGCGAAATGTAGTAATTCCGATTCGCGGTATCGATAATTTAAGCGGGAGCCACGAAAATAACGACAGACGTGGGATAAATAAACGATTTTTATCTCCGCTTTCACAAGATTCTGCAAACATGTTCGTTCGTTGTTTCACTGCCGTGAGCCTTTAAGCCATGGAAGCCTGTAAATCATGCGACCACTTTTATATCTAAATTCCCGGTAAACGATACGATGTACCGTGAGAGAAAAAGATATAGTGCATTTTAATGGACTGCATTTTGTGTCATCCTTTAAAGCCAGAGTTAACCGAGATTAAAGTGAAATTACTGCAAGGAAACACGTCCCGTCGGGCAGTAAGTGAATTAAAAACAGTATTCGGTTCCGCTTTCATTATATAGGATTTGTAACGAAACGGCAGAAATTCAGTGCGACTCGTAAAGAAAAGAAGGTTAGCCGCGCGGAGCAGCCGCAGGCTTTAAACAGGAACGACATTTTAATTCGAAGAATAGGTAATAAAGCGAATGTCGTCGCCAGGCCGAATGGATTGCTTAGCTGGCGGCTCGAGTTTCGAATTGGAAACGGTACCGTAGCCCAGTTTTTGCCAGCTTGGAAACGGATGGAACTTGGAAAAAAAAAAAAAAAAAAAAAATACGCTCCAATTAATTCGCATAGGAAATTCGAATGGTCGCGGCGGACGACGTTCGACCTTCTTTGATGCTAATTAGTCGCGTCAACGCGTGAAATTGAATTTTAGTCACGTGCGATATCGCGTTACGTGTACGACGTTTAAGTGGCACGCTCGTTTACATGTTTCACGGTTTTTTTTTCTGAACTGACATAATCCAAATATTCTGATTAGGTAGTCGCGGCAGGTGGTCATACATTTTGTAAGACTCGAGAACGTCGAGTGACACGCGCGGCGGAATGAAAATAGAATTAGTTGTCATCGGCGTGGTTATCGAGCATCTAGAAAGTCGTACTTGGAATTGCGATTATAGAAGTATATGTTAAATATAGACGTGACACTTCGGCTGGTCGTATCGCGTGCAATGTAACCAACGGGACGATCAACGAGCAGACAAGCTGGCGAACAGAAACATCGGATTGGCTAATACCGACTTAATTGACTTATGCCCTGTAACAAACCGCGCATTACGATTGAGAATCACGTCGAGCAGTCAGCGAGAGCACAGCTGCAGCAGGAGGAGAAGAATCAGCGCTCGGTCGCTCGCATCGGCACAATCGTGACCGCGTCGCGCGGTAAGTAAAACAGTTCGGGGCAAAAAGTTAAAATAACATTAACGATCGGAGTCACGTCGCGTTACGTTAATGAATAAATTACGGAAATTATACGCCGGGGACCGGCTCGCCCGTTTGGGCATTCAACGCTTGTCAAGCCACGTGAAATTCAAATGTTTGTAATTCGAAAAAATTCCTCTGAATATTCTTGCCCATAAAACGTGAAAGCAATTTTTTTTTAATATTTGGTTTATATGTGTAAAATTATTTAAATCAAGTATTTCTGGATTCCAAAGATAAATCATTTTCTAATATCTATTTTACGTAAATAACAGCAAAGGAAAAGGATCAATGAAAAAAATTCGATTCCTTTTAGAAACAATTTTTCGATTTCGATCGTTTGGAAGAATTCCTTGCGAAGAATCGAGTATTCCTAATTGGCGTTGCTATTTAAAGCGTATGAAGGAAACGATAGTTTCAGCATCCTTGACTCGTGACAGGAAGCTTCGCACGGTGAATACGCGCAGCCGCGCACCTAATGAGTAATGCTTACGCAACATCGACTTTTTACGCGGACTGACGAACACTTTTTCACTCCTAGATCACTCGTGACGAGTTCTCCTACGACCGCACAGGAAGTGACAATCCTCCCTGTTCATCGTTTATAAATATCCCGTTTCGCGATTCACGCGCGATGCACGCAACCGTGCATGAAAGCCAGCCAATTTTTCATTATTTTCTCCCTTCTTTTGTACCGAGTTTACGTGAACTTACGATCATCGTAAGCGCAATATAATGCTCGATAGAGATCGTGAGCGAGCGCGAGGGAAGCACGCGGTTTATCTGTAAAGCTCTTCTTTATCTTTGACCCGTGATCCCTACCGCGAACCAGCCGGTTCTACCCTCCTTCTTGGTCTCGCCTACGGATACCGCCGGCACCATCCTAAGAATTTATGTACATGTGACAAATTACTTTATTCGTCTGTCCTTCACGTCTCGTTAAAGAGGCAAAAAAGATTGTTGTGATCCTTCGGGCCATCGTAAATTCGGTGCAACCACAAACTTGTTAGCACGAAATGTTATCTCTTCTCTAGATTAAAATCACCCATTAAAATTCTTTTTTTTTGGTAACCATCCGAAGTACTTCAGGTCACTTTCTTAAATTAGTCAGAAACGTGATCCCTTAATTGGTTCGAGCTAGTGCGTGCCGTGAACCTTTGTCCTCTCATCATTGAAGTAATACGTCCTGAGCATTCGCTTCAATTACTTCTTATAATTGCACTTTCTATTTTGTTGATCTATGAACAAGTGTTAACTATGCGCTCCATTATGAGATTAATGTACATATAGTCAAAGCTCGAAGTATCCGGCTAGGTTGATTCCCGGAGAAAAATTGGAACATCTGACAAGCGAAATCAGACCGCGGAAAGGGTTTCGAATAAATGATTTCCAAGATTCGAGATTAGATTACTCGAAACTGGACAGAGGCAACGGGACTCCGCGAAAAGTTCGTAGCTAGTCAACCGGATAGCCGTGACCGAATCCTTCGCGTTGCCGGTTTCGATTCTATTGTTGGACTCGTGCCAGCTATCGAACATTTTTTTCTCTCCCTCTGTGGTTTCGAGGAAAGAAAGCAAAATAAGAGAGAGCTTCTTTATTAAATTGCGCCTTGAAGACTCCTTCCAGATGGATGTTACGTCGTCCGCTTGGATCACAATGTATTCACGAATTTCGTTCACGTTCGATTGGACCAGTAAAAAGTGGTCGTACGACTTTCAATCGTTTTAGGAAATCCTTAGTAGTCGGAGTATCTCTCACTCTGTGTAAACAAATTCCTGAATGTTTTTTCGACGCATAAATGAATTCTAAGAAAACGATGCAAATAGACTAATTCTTTTAACAAATATTGCATATAAAAAATGTATTTCAACCAATTTTTGAAGCTAATAGATTGGTCTTAACAGATACAAATTTTTTTAATCGCGCCTCGTGCTCTCTAAAATTGAAACTGAACCCCGTCGATAAATCAAGCGGGCACGGCAACGTTTTGATGGTGATTTATTAAATTCGCGGCAGCAACTGTGTCAACAATAGTTGCTACACTGGTTTATTCACGAGTCGCGGTTCACGCGACGTCGCTACCAGCCGACCGCGGAAATATACTCCGGGAGCGATTAAAAAAATCTGGGATTAGATTGTACGAATTAATACGGCATCTGGCGTGGCGCAAAAACTGAAACGAACTCGATTGCATGACATGCCCGTGTAGAAATGACTTGTCGCAATCCACTGACACGATACGCTCGACTCGAATACCTAATAAATCTCGAGAGTTCGACCGGAAAAAAAGTGCGCCTCGGTAATAAGTAATTAACGGAATATTTACTAACGATGCGCCTCTATTTCAATCTGGTTATGACTAATAAAGCGATAAACAGTCTCGAGCTGCAGACAGCAACGTAGCGGTGATCGGCGACGAAGAAAAAACGGCGTCGACAAAGCGTTCGCTCCTCTTTGAATAACACCCGTTATCAACTTCCTGATATACAAAGCTCGCGCACGATAGAAGTTTCAATGAAAAGTTCCTCGTGCGCACACACGCACATGGTCCCGTGATAGGAGCTGGTGAGGAGCTGGACGCATTGATGAATTCCTCTCGACGAGAACGCAGACCGACCGGAGGAGGAGGGTCGAAGATCCTCGACGTTATTGAATCGGTTTTCGAGCTTAAACAAATGCAATAAAATCGCGTGTCGCGTGCACGGACCGGGAACCAGATACGTCGCCGCGTCAAGTCGATGAACTTGAGGTACTGAACGGACTGGTATCTCAGCGAACAAGACCATACACGTGCTAAACTGGTTTTCTCGATTCCGTCTGTTACAGTATATAGTAATCGCCTGCGACGTTAGGCGCGTACACGCCTCGCCGAACAAATGGGAGGCAAATCGCTCGCGATCTGCCTCCCGTTTTCCTTTTCGTTCATCCCGGGTCATCAATTAACGGGCTGGCGACAACTTGTCGTTCGTGCCTGTAAATAAACGCCTCCACGGTCCCGAGAAACGGCCGTTACCCGGCCTAGGTACCAACGTCCCGTCGCGTCCACTTCATATTTAAATACACTCGTCGGGTTGACATATTCTTTCGAGTGTCGTTAATGAAAGGCACCGACCAAATGTTTGTGTCCGTAAATTTTTCGAATGGCCAACAAATCAAGGGGACACATGGTTCTTGTATTATTCTGTAAGTGCATCAGATTGTTTCAGTCAGTTTTACTTTATCGCTCGTTCGAGACGTTAAATCCTCCGCACGAAGTACGGACATAAAACTGTGATGCTTAAAACGAACTCTTACTAACTCGCGCAATTTTAATTAAAGATTGCAGACTTATACTAATTTCCTAATGGTGAGATTTAATGTACAAAATTTTGATTCAATTTATGAGGGAACATAAATAGAAAATGATTCTTTTTAAAAATTGTAAGATACGTACAATCTTGTAAAATTCATATATATTTAAAATTTGACAGTAGTTTCATATAATATATAACAATTATAACAATATCAAATAAATAGGGAAATTCAGTGAATATCTAGAGAAAATTTCCTGCGACTTAAAGAATCGCATTGAATAACTGCATAAACTTAACTTCATAGAATCTTAAGCCTGTGCTCGTTCGGGAAATTCACTGCGCGCTAAAATCACGGTTTCCCTATTATCCCGCTAATCCACCCCGTCTAGGTAGGTGTGAAAGATCGTTTCCATCGCATTCCGCCCTTCGAGCGGTCGCACGCTCTGATCTCAGATTACACGCTCGCATGATACACGTGCACTTCCGTGAATGAGTTACTCGACGCCTCCGCTGGTTTGGTTCGCGCTTTACAAAACTTAGCGACAACGAGCGACGAACGCTTCCTGATTCTCGCGTTTCCCTCGCGGCGGTTGCCTCGGTGCGACGCGTAAAGAAACGCGCGCGAGCCACGAAATCAACGACTCGAGGAGATACCAGCCGGGCGATCGATTAATCGATCGAGGCGCGGCACCGTCGATCCCGTTTGCCCTTTTCCTTGCCGCCCGCTCCTTCCCGTTTCGATTATCAACCACGAATACGACGCGCCACGCCTCGATTAAGCTTAACGCTCGCTAATGCAGGGTATACTTTAAATTACAGAATGTTTAACAGCGATTCGAATCACTGACAGCCCCTCGCGCGATTCAATTTAACCGAGCCTGGCAAGTTATAATTTACTTTCTGTAACGCGGTTTCTGCCGCGAGTTTCACCGCGGCCAGTCCGGGGAGCACCGGTCGCTTAATTTGTTCGAGAAACTTGTAACTATCTTGCAGCCGCCGCCGACACGTTCCTCATTCAGTTAATTGTTAGCCGGCCGCTTTTGCACCGCCGCCGAGGCTCCCGGACAACTTTCCGGCGGAAACTCGCGTTTCTTCAACGCCGACCGGAATTAAGTTTTCCCCGGAAATGGAACCGGCGATACTGTTTGACGCAAATTATGAAATACAACCGCGCCAGATTGCGTCCAAGTATAAAAGAAAATATTGAGTTTCCTACTATCATCCGATCATCCTTTAATAAAAAACTAAAAAAGAATTTAGTATCGCGATACCTTTTTATTTACGTCAATTATTCGAAGATGAAAAAAATATAATTAGAATTTAAACCAAAAATTATTTCGAATAATTGAATTGTTGAATGAGAGACGTTTCTACGGGTTTTCTTTTCGCGCGTGGAAATTCGTAGCCGGCTGAAAATTCCGCGACAGCCGGGTAAACGCGTTTGCAGCGATAAAGCTGAATCGAGAATAGACAAATGACGCAAGGCGCCGGGAGGTCGCGATATGTGTTCGATACATATTTGCGAATCGCGCGAGGAAATGCGCTTTACGGAAACAATTTCGAGCAGTGCATTGCCGTTAGTTAAAATGTACATATTTGGTGATCGAATTATCACATGTAATATTTTATCATAGAAATAACATTCACGATATTTAATGTGATGAAATTATTTTTATTTTATGCATCTGTTTCACATCTGTTTACCGTCAACACGCACGCTATCTCGTGTGACAAACGTGTGACCGATGGTTTATAGATAATTTCTTAGCGAGTAGATATATAAGTGTTTACATGTTCGTAAGTACCGTGGAAAAAGTTTTCAGAGAGCGAGATGATGTTCGTACGAATACTCAACAGTTTTAAGATACAGAGATTAATTTAAGATACGAGATGGTAATCACCTCGACGCGCGTGTAATAAAATATAAATAAAACTGTGAAAATGATGATTGATCCGCTGAAAAGAAATTCCACAGTTTCTCTATTTCCGTAGATGCATTTCTCAGGTTCGATCCGATGTTTATTGAAGCAATCTCTATTTCAGGCGTGTTACATGACAGAGGAATTTCTTGGAACAACGTTACATCCGTTTCACTTAGATCATTCCGCGGATAGCTCATCGGGCGAGCCTTCGCGCTGTTAATTACCCATCGTAAGCTATGTCGTCGCATCGATCAACATTTCCAACCGGCGAAATCCGCGCCGTAAAAAAGAAAAACTCACCATGTACGCGGCGTGATAGCTCCGTTGCTGATGCACGTCTCCGTTACACTGGACGGTGGACAGCATGTTGACAGCTGTCAACCGCGAGAAGATTGACCGGTGATCAATTTCGAACGCACTTCGAACTTAACCCGACGCATCAGGATCACATTTTCCATTACACTCCTTCTCTCGACCGAATCATTTTTTTCTTTTTTTTTTCACGGTCGAGCGTATAAATTTATAGTAACGAATCTACACATCTCTCTCGTTCCAATCATACAAATATTTTTTTTAATACTACGATGATTTATCAGGTTGTTTGAAAAGTGCGTGCACGATAACCGGGGGAGACGGCGAAAAGTCGCGGCACGTTCGATGGCAAAAGCCGACGGAACTCGAATGGAGCTCGTGTCTTTCGGATCACGCACCGAACGTATAGGTTTAGGTAGACGGAATGCGCTTGCGCGGTGCCCCGGCGCAGCGAAGGCGCCCCAAGAGCACGCTTGGTTTCTCCTTGTTCTCCACTTCTTTCTCCTTTGGTCTCTTTTCACCTCCGCCAAACCCGTCCTTCTTTGTATCTCCTCGTGGACCGCGATGATAATCAAATGGACCAGCATACGATTTTCTAATACCTGTATTATCCGAATGTCTCACCTCTTCATTCTCGTTCGCGCAAAATTAACGAATGTGGTTCCTGTTAATGGCAGGGCAGTCGGCTAATCCGAATCCACCTTGAATTTTACTACTTTCCATTCCATTAACATTTAACTAAAATACATTCCGATAGCGTGGGTAACAAACTTGTCTGTAAAACTTATTTGATCCTTAATGTAACGCTGAAATTTATTTCATCCTATGTAATTACATAACGCTGTGTGCTTTAACTAAAATCGATTAAATGATCTGTGCGGCGCCAATCCCATCGTCTGGAATCGCGTTGGAATTTTACGGAATATTCACGGCGAGGGGACATCGCTATAAATTATCCAATCGGAACGGAAACGCAAGAAATCTGAAGTATTCGTTCGGCACATCGCTTATTAGCGTAGCGACAGTATGCAAATTGCAAGGGGGCGCAGAAAGAGATTATCACGAAGAAATGGAATCAAAAAAAAAGCAGCGGTAGTGGATTCCCAATCAATATTCCCTCTTGTGCATATCACGGACGATTATAAATACAAATTCAATCCCGACGATCCTCGTCACTTTTATCGGTATCAAACCGGTTCGTTTTGCCACGGATCATTTGTCTCGATCCCCTACGATCCTTGCCACGTATCTCACTATGTCGCGTCATTATCATCGTCCTTGATCCTCGATCGCATTCTGATTGGACGCACTCGATCAACGGCGCCTTCGTTAATTCACGAAAACTGGTCTTTATCGCGCCGCGCCACGTTACCTCCGTTTCGAGAGTCATCCTCGCAAATCAACGATACTTAAGCCTTTGAATCAGTGAACGCTAGAAATTAATCT
>SHCU01001613.1:0-12421 GCA_004307685.1 Ceratina australensis | reverse complement strand
GAGAAATTTCAACCTCCCGTCAGGCTTCGATTCCCCTTCGGCAAGTAATCCGCACGATTTATCACGTAGGCTGAAATTTCTAGAACGCGTTACAGATAGAACGAGCGACGCGTGTGCACCCGTCACGTCGTCATCATCATCATCACGCGAACGTACAATAAGACGAGCGTCGACGCGTAATCGTGGAACGATGCTTAATAAACGCTCGCATAAGCAGCGAGTACGGCGACGTGTCGGAGAATATATATGACTGTATCAGAAGAAAGAGGGGCGGCGGAGCGGGTAGGAACGGGACTGCTTTATCAACGGCATAATTATGCTGTAACTCCCAGCGGTGGTGGAGCTCCAGGATTGGATAGACTTGCCAAGATATTCGAAGTTTCATTAGCCCCTAATCAAGTTTTCTCATCGCCGCGCCGCCGCCTCGCGCCCTTCTGCCCAGATTCTTAGTTACGGGACCTACGAATTTTGCATATCACTGATAAGCAAGATAATAACAAATGCGCTACCATATTTGATCAAGTTTCCACGCGTCGTGTTAGATTCTGCTTTATTAGAATTTGTTACGAAGAATGTAGTATTGTTTTGTTGTATTAAAATTCCATCAACTTATTCATTTACACGGTACATAACTCTGAATGAGAATATCAGAATTGCTGAAAAAAATAAATTTGAAGAAGAAACAAGTTACATGTTGAAAAAACTAGATAAAAACTGCTTCAACAAGAAATTGAATCTTTATCTCTTTATCGTTTCTACACGATGTGGCTAGATGTTATGATTTTCGGATACTAAATTCGAAACTACAATTCTGACAATGAATTTCGAAGATTTAACAGACACAATCAATAGACGAAGAATGAGAAACTCCAGGAGCATAATATGAAGCAATTATTCTTTAAAAAAATATTAATAATAATTTCTATGAGAGAGATGAACTTCTCTTAAACCCTTCAAGCGTTCCTTTATTTCTTGGCCCAGACAAAAAAGAAGCAATTTCTGAAAAGAACGGGCAATCTCCGAAGAACCGTCTTGAACAAACGTTCCCAAAGCGAACAGGACATCGTAGAGCTACGAGAGCACGAAATTAAATTCTGCGATCGACGATAAGGTAAAATTAATTCGGGACAGTCCCGAACGTGATATATCGAGAATAAATCTACCCGTCGAATGGTAACAATCGATCCCGACGACGCGCGAGCAATTTTAATCAAGAAATATCCGTGCGCTCACTACCGCGAATTTCTTGTTTTCATTTTAAGCACCGCTCTCGTTACTAATCATAATTTTTTTCAATACAATGTAATAGATAATAAGATCTCGTTCATGGGAAAATTTTAGTTTAATTACACTAGGATTTATAAAATTGAATTATAATTTGTCAAATACATTAAAGAAATTATATATAAGAAATAAAATACTTTACATCACTAAGTGACTGTAAAAAAAAATTAAACAACAGTGTCCACGAATGGTGCAGCAAATTGATTTTATCTGATTTCCATTTTCATCTTCTAAATTAGTTTCTCATATCAAGTACCAATATAATCAAGAAATGCGTTTTTCCCTGGCTTTCAAATGTTTCGCAATTTCCCGTCAATTCCGCGGTTCACCGGCTTTTTAAATTGTCCTTCCTCTTTTTTACGTCGGACGTTATCACGTAACTACTACGGGAAGATAATAATTACTCTCTGCATCCGTGATAAATCCGCACTGCTCCAGGCGAATAATCGGAAAATTGAAGATGTATAGTAGCAATTCATTCTATTTGACGATATAAAGAAAGAATATTATACAATATTCATGTAGTAAATCTATTCACGATACAAATGCATATACTACGTTTTATCGTCTTTCGGTAGATTGCAAGTGGCTAATTAAATGGAATTGTTAGATTAAAGGCTAGCATTTACTGAATACTGTCAGAAATAAACGTGAAAAAACATGTCAGTGTTCTTGACCTCGACGATCATTAAAATTACGCGAGCTCCAGCAGAGATAAGTATTAACAAATCCTAAATATTCAGACACATGAAACGTAAATTGCATTCAAAACTTCTGTCTGTGCCTTACTGTTTTTTGATTCTGAATGACAATTCACAAGCATATTTGGTTAGTTTTACATTCACATAAAAATGAAAACATGCAAAACTGCAGCTACGTACTGTCACACCCTTGGCTGAATATTTTATTTATAGCCAACAGGACATACCAGTAATTTGGGCTAAGGATTCAAAGAAAGAAGGAAGTCTAATTTAAGAAATGAATCGTAGTGCAAACTCCTAAAATAAACGTAGATACGTCCGGGAGGAAGTGAGCCGATGGCGAAGAACATCAGACATTGATAAAATGCAGTTGAAGCAAGCATCGATGCACAAGTCAATTTCGAATTTGATTTCATCTTTCAAGATGCGGTGAGTTACTTTTGAAGATGAAACCGTGATACGTTCGCGACGAGATCTCCTTCGTGGGAAACCTTGCGTTGCGTCGCATCGGTACCGTTTCCCGAGGTATGCAATAGAAAGTTGGAAAACTCGATGCCTTTGAAAAAGATGCCCATCGAAAAACGCATCACGATGATAAGTATCTCCAACATATATTTCCGCTTTTAATCAAAATAAATTGCTCTCGTAACCACTTCGTTCAAACTGTCTGTCATCTGATTTTTAATTTCCCAATAGATGATTCTCCTTTGCTTTCATTTATTATTATGTTAGAACAATCTATAAGCAAACTATTGTAACACATAATTGAAAACCAATCACCGTAAATATTTAACAGTGTCTTAGAGAAACGTAGGTATGGAATGATTCGTGTTTTATTTTTCCACACTGCAGCACTTAATTGCATAACCAGTAGTAAGACCTCGTTACACGATAACTTATATACTGATACATGATAAGATTTTCCGCAGTGGAAAAAAGTGAAACGGTAAGCTTCGACTTAATCGCGATGGTTACTTGTACCCAGTGATAGTGAGATAAAGTTGACCAGCAGCTGGCTGAGACCAGATAGAACTTATTCCTCTTAATGAACAGTTGCGAAAGAGAAAGCGAAAGGATAGTAATAAGTATGTACATTCATATGAATGATGAACAGTAAGTTCAAACGGAAACGTACAGCATTTCATCTCGTATCTCCGCAATATAATTACGCGTGGTAGCGTAATAAGAGTTGCGAAAGAATAATTCGAGGGATTTCGAATTTTAACAATACATAAACTTTAGAGCTAGAAGCAGTTACGGAACGGTATCCGTTATCTCGTTTGAACTAATCAAATGAAAACAAGATACATTGGTATGATCGTGAATCGTGGAAAACGAATGAATAGCTCATTGCCAGTTGTTTCACATCGCCGCCGAATAGGAAAAATTGTATGGTATTGAAAAACTGCGAATCTTCTGTGCCTAAGATCCTGATCAATGGTTTCTGTCGTGAGAGCATGTCTCGAATTATCACTCGCGTGTCAGCCAAGCTTCGCCAGATTTAAGACTCACGCCAATCAGTGAACGCGTCGCAAGATCGAAACGCGAGACCGTGTACCCGAACGATGGAAAGCGATGTTTTCCAAAGATTTACGATGAATCCGGCCGAAAGTAATGATCCATGGACACGGACGCGTTCACAAAGCTGCGTAATATAAGCAAACACTGAACACGTGTACAGGCATTGATATGCTACAATGTCGGTTCACAGGACGGCGACGCGAGATTAACAGTGTGATAAACTGTCAACGAGAATAGAGTCGATCACGATTTACCGTCGATGGGAACGAAGGTGGGCGAAGCGGCCACGTTATGGTAACTGGCTTCGACGTCGATTTATTCCTTCGGATGCGACGGGTAGAAATGAAGATAGAAAATACAATCGCGCGAAGTAGATTGAGGATAAAGAAGAGGTGGAAGAACTTTGTAGCAAAAGTTATGATACGGTTAAGTTGGAAACTAAACCAAGTCGATTCGCTATGATTGATTAAACGCCTTGAGGTTCTGATATAAACAAACGCGATGCTTCCTAAATGGGAGACAAGTGCAATGGCATTGCAAATGAATGAAGAAGAGAGATTGGAGCGATGCATGAAAAATGAACCTAATTAGAGCCGCGTGGACAAAAGGAAGCGACGGGAGGCAGACATAATGGGGGGGCAAGAAGAACCGAAATGAACGGAGTAGCGGAAATACGACTGAAGACGTCAACAAAGTAGACGTTGTACGCTCGCTCACCACTCTAACGATCTGTACGTAGGAGAGTCTGGAAGGCAATTGCCGGCACGATATTGTTACGTGACCGGCAGAGAACCGGTGTACGCATAATTATTATGCGGCACATTATGTCGGAACTGGTATTATTTTTTTATCCCGTCTGTCGACGAAACTCTTCCCCCTTAAGAAGTGTGGGATCACCATGACCTGATGCTCGTACATCATCGTATCACGGGTCTATCATGTATCATTCGCTCGAGTGTTCAGACAGGCTTAATTAATTAATTGCACGAGTTTCCGGGATTAGAAAAACTGACTGCGGCACCTCTGCTTAGAGAACAGAAGAAACGAGCTGTGGAAGATTCTCGCCAAGTTCAAAGACCTTTATTAGAATTTTTAAACGACACGATATTAATGTGAAATAAAAATTGCAAAATTTTGTTCAATTTCTCTTTTCTCTTCTAATTCCACTTTTCTAGTTTTCGTATCTACCCAATTTTACATCAGTACGTAACTTCGCGTATCATGAGAAAAAAAGAGGCTGAAAGTTCGTTTTACGTCAATTGGATGATTCACCCAGTACCGTTAACATCGACAACGCGTACAGATATTATTGCGTATACAAACGTACATAAACCAAGATACACAAGCGTATATGTGTATTAAATTCGTAGCCGTTTGCTCACCAATTAACGATTGCCATTTTACTGGTATGCGGGAGTTTCTGCCGCAATTTCAATTACGCAGGGCGCCGTTTGCTTAATACTATTTCGCGGGATACGAGTGCTACCCAAAGAAGGATTAAACAATTCGACACAGAACATTTTCATTACTAGTGATGAAATGTACTTCGTAATTAGTATACAAAGAAACGTTGTACATGATTTAGGAAATGTGAATGAACAAACGAAATTGATTAAATTTTCTAAACGTCATCTAGTGTTTAATTACCACGTCGACATTAATTTCCCTCGTAGAAAGCAAAAGCTACGTCAAATTTATGACTCGAGTAACTCGCAATGCCATCAATCTTGCAAGCTTTAATAAATATTTCCCTAGGTCTTCCACTGCAAGCAAAGCTATCCTTTTTGTGCTAAAGTAACTAAGTCTAACTGAACGTTATTAAAACTTTGATAAGGACAATGCGATGCATACAGCATTTAATAGCGAATTGGAGTACAAACAGGTAGAAAAAAACCATAATAACTGAATTAACATAACGTGTATGATCAAAGCAGTCTAAATTATAAAGACATTTTTAATCGAATATTGTATTGGAGGATTACAGATTTCGTGCGAAGCGTTGATATACCGTTCGACAAAAATATTGTTTCAGCGACAAAAGGTTGAGACTCGTTAATTTATAAGTGAAATTTTTGTCAACTACTTATTAGGGGGAAGATGCTATAAACCCAAACTCCCTCGCAATAAATCACATCTTACTCTGATCATAAATACAGAACATAGTTGCAAGTTGAATAGACTGTGTGCTTAAGCGATCCACGCGGGGAATGTTTTATTTGCATCATCAACAACGACCGATTTCGCTAACAATTAAGGTGCCGCGCTACGATAATTTATTGACAATAAATTTTTCCGCGACTCGAGGTAACGGTACTCCGTTTATAATTGGATCGTAAGTACCGAGCTGTCGCGTAACACCACCTATTCGTTCGGTGATTCACTTTCGAACAGGCTTACCGCTTGCAATAAATCAAGCAGCGTACAGAATGCCAGATGCACACACGCGTGCACAGATCGTGCGATTTTGTTTTTCACATTATATTCGTAACTTCTGATACGATTGCATTTTAACTACGCGCCGTAAAGTGGCACTTTTCATCGTAGCCGTTGAAAATCACGTCGACCTACATTCCACTTATTGTAACTTCCAAGTAGAATAACGATGAAAAGCCGTCGACGAAAAGTTAATCCGTGGAAAGCCGCATTTCAACTTGAGAATCTGCCGCTCGATTTCTCGGATTGCTTTTATCCTACCACATCATTATCTCTAAATCCCTTGTAAAGTAAAAAATTACTTATTTAAAAGACTTTTCCATTGGAACCAGCCGCGTTGTGTAACGATATAAATAGTCTTTTCAAATAAAAAATGAAACGAGGTCAAAATCAATTTTTCGTCGGTTGCCAAGACATGAAAAAATCAAAACAGAACTAAACTACCTAAATTGGATTCACCCCATTTCTGACCGTACAACCCTACCAGCTGTTGTGCGTCATTCGTTACAGTCTGTAAAAACGTGTACACGTAGGTATCTACACCACATACATATGTGCTCACCTGTCGCATGATACTCGAGGCACGCGAGTTTACACGTGGCTAAATTAGCATTCGACGGGCCACGTATCGCACAATAATTGACACCGCGGGAACGCAACGATCTAGGACACGATCTTTCTACAGCGGAGAAAATCGGAAAACCTGTTTGCGCCTGAACTGGTATCGATGGCTATCGATATCTGTATAACCGATTCCCGATTGTTAATATGCAAGGAACGAACGGAAATTGAATATCCCAAAAAGATATATAAACGCATATTAAAGATTAATTGATGATACGACTGCTTACTAATGATAATAAAGTGATCGAGTAAAATGTATAATAATGGTATTATGTATGAGGAAGAATGCTCCGAATACGTAATTTGTTTACACTGCAGTTAATAGGTAAATACGTTATCCTTCACAATGCACGTGAATTCAATTTTCAACTGGTGAATTTAGTTCACGCTATAAATTATCACCTGTGGAAAAACGACCATGAAAATTACGTAACGTGTTAAATTTATTTTTAACACTTCCAAAAATTATTACTCCTCAAGGGTAAATAATGTTGAAAATTAAATGCATTTGAGTTATATCTAAATATAATAGTTATCCTTTACATCAAACACGTTTGAAGCATCGATTTAAGAAATCGAAGTACGGGTAAAAGTACACTAATTACTATTTCTTATTATATTCAACAACTGTAACGCGAAATCCGTTAATAATGTGGGCCAGGAATCGAAATTCATAAAAAGTCAAAAGGAGCACAGCGTGTGTACCGCATGCCTAAAAATCTGATTATATTCATTGCGCGTAAACTCTCGTACTCTCGCAGCACGAAGATTGATATGCAAATGTGTCAAGATGCCCGTGTACCCGTGCTCGAAATCCAATTTCACCTCGACGTGACTCACGATTGCGTTACTTTGTACGGAATCGCACGATGAGTCACGCACCTCCCGGTCACCTCTGCCAGAATTCGTGTTATTTTTTTACAAACGTTTGAACGAAACGAGACATGTTTTATCGCCGTTTACACAAGCGCTTTGTTTCGCGCTCAGATCGCCGAATAAACAAGCAAGTAGTAAATGAATGAAATTCACAAGCGAAAATCTATGAGCAATCGTCATATCATCACGCTTCAAAAATTTTACGAGTCTGCTAACCCGAATCGTGAAAGTCAGTTTCAGTCACTGTGAATTATAGTGTGTACATACTTCGCAAAATGTTTGCATATTGTATAATGCTCATGACTATTCAACAGCAATAACGAAAAGCAAAGTTGTTTGTTCATTTGTCATTATTCCTCAGTAACGAAACGAATAATGACAGAAGTAAAAATAATATTTTATACCATTTTCTTAGTCGATTATTCTTCGTTATCACGAGTTTCATCTCCCGTTAACCTTTGTTTCCCACTCTAGTCCGCTGGCATTCAACGCAACAATTATATACCTACTTATAATATTAGAATTAAACACGATGAGGCAAGTGTATCGTTACCGAGTGCATGATCATTGAATTTGTAATCGCTTTAATCGAGACAAGCCAAACATGTGCGAAGTATCATGAAACGAGACCGTCCACGTCATTCCATTCGGAGCCAATCAAACACCTGCCAGCCCTTCATTTAACTATTAAACATGCATGCACGTCGCATGGGATTGGACGGTTAACCATACCGCGCGGATAACTTTCACGTAATTTCGGTTCGCGTCGAACACGAAACGATCAATTAATTTCTTGTCGTCGCGTCTCGTGTATCCCGAGCTAGTTAATTACCTTTAACGTGCCGCCCTTGCCTTCTCGTCTATCAGGATGCAAAGTATCTATTAGTCAGACCTATCCTTTGGCTCCATTAGGTAATAAATTCAGTATAATTATCGTCGGTATCGGTGCACGTGCTCCGCTCGAAAGGGCTCGAAAAACGCCAGCTCGAAACACGCCCGAGATGCCGCGATTGCGACGCGCGTGTGCTGAAAACCGTTTACCTAATTTCTGGTCCTCGGCGAATGCACGGAACGTGACCAATTATCCAGCCTCTCGGCATCTTCACCCGACCACCGCGCCAACCCGGACGACCCCTTTTATCAGTTCCCAGACCACTACGCCCGCGGCCGATACACCGCGTCTTGTTTATACCTTAACGACTTTTTGTCTACACTTTATATATCACGAATCCGCATACAGATAATTGCCGCGGATAAGAAATTAAGAGAGATATTAAAATCCTAGCTATTAGATTGTCCCATAAGTTTCTTCCCAATTTTTGAAACGAAATTAATATACGGTCCGAGAGAAACTTATGGGATATTCCAATACGTGTAATAGCAATTTCTTTTATTGTTTTACTCACATATCGGTTTCAACTGTTTGAAATTAATTGATTTTAATCAATTTTTAGGTTTTTTAAGTGGTAGTTTCAGGGGGTAAAAAGAATGAATTTTCAATATCTGCTCTATTTCATATTTTATCACAAACGTAACGAGGTGCCTCCGTAGATTTCTAACGACCACGAAAGGTGAATATTGAGCACATATCGAAAATTTATTTTTTTGCCTCCTGACAAATAATATTTTATAAACTTCCATTTCAAAAACTTAAAAATGCATTCAAATTAATTAATTTCAAACAATTGGATTAGACAAGTGCGTACAGCAACAGAAGAAATAGCGAATGCATGTATTGAATTATCCCATATGTTTCTTTCGGATCGTATATTAATTTCGTTTCAAAAATTGGGAAGAAACTTATCGGACAACCTAATACGACAAACTTGTCCTATCTGGTTGCGAACAAGTAGCTTAATTTCACACGGAACCGAAAACACGTTAAATGTGTCCTTAATTTTTCAACGAGGCAAACGCGCGCTGCATGGTTCCATTATCGCATCATCTTTTCTAGCGAGTTACCTCAAGTATTTCCACGATTTTTCTCGGTCGCTTCAATATCCTCTCGTCACGATTTCTTCTATCCGTTCGCAATATCTGACCGGTTCGCTTGAGAACCGTCGCGGTTGAGGGTTATAATAGACGAAAAGAGCAGGAGATATACGAGAGCCGAGTGTCGTTAGACTCGAGAAAGCGAATCTTCTTAGTCGAGTGGTCGTGATTGTACACGATGAGTGCAGGGGTTAACGAGATCCTGATACTTTGAATGGTCTATTCGCTTTGCGGGAGTACGCGTTTAAGTCGAATTATAAGTAAAATTCTTTGATCGATCTCGGCGAACTGCTATAGGGAAAGATGCAATGTGCTTCTATGCCAATCCACGAGTAAAAAGCAGTATTCAAACTTATTAGAAAATAGATATGACCAATTAAAGTCGTGATGACTTCAAGTCAATTTGTACTTTAAGTGTCGGAAAATTAGAAAGCCATTCGATTATGTTGTATGGAAATTCAAAAAGCACGAAGAATTGTATTTGTTAATACCGATACCGTGCGCGTTGCAGCGTAAATGATAATATTTATACACGGAAGAAACTAGTCTGTTGAATACAATTCGCCGAGCTGGAACTCCTCATAGTATTGTGGTTCGTCGATTTGCCTTCATAAGCTGCCCTCATAAATCATTGTGGGGGATGTTTTGGCCCGTGCGCAACGTATACTTCCTCATAAGCGATACGCATAATACGCCGCTAGCGGAAGCGGCTAACGTAACACGTTGCTGGTCGTGCCCCGAGACATTGTCTTTTGCTACAGGTTACCCTACGCGAGAACTCTATCTTGCGAAACTGCATTGTAAATGAGACGAAATATCCGTCTACTTAAAGTATCAAAGTCAATATACAATTTGTGCTAGCGCGTTACCGCAACATTATATTGGCTTTATGTTTCTTTAATGAATTGAGCGTTATTGGCGTGGGATTAGTTTCACTCCTGGCTCACGGAATGAAATCTAGTTCATCTCAAAAAAATAGTTTACGCGTACTCATATTGAGAGCAAACGCTGATCGGTCGTTAATAAATAATTATACCAAGTAAGAATGTTACACTAATTAAAAAGATAATTAGAATACAATTTGAACAACGAGGTTTCATTCGGTAATTGATTAGCCTGTTTAAATCCACTTTTTTAAGGTAACAATAGCTCTCCTACTTTGCCAGGTAAATTCAATTACCCATTCCTAGTTCCTCAGCGTTGAAAAGAAAAAAAGAACTCTTGTTTATGGAGCACCTATTTTTACATTTTACTCGTGTATCGCGGAATTGCTTGTAATCTCTTCTCGCGGCGAAAAAGTTTTCGGAAGGCAGCTTCGCGCGAACCATTTTTACCAAATGGAATTTTCCTCTTAATTTTCATCAAACTTTCCCCAGACCCCCATGACGGGTAAACTTCGCAAAATTCACCAGAAT
Source organism: Ceratina australensis (assembly GCA_004307685.1). NCBI lineage: Eukaryota > Metazoa > Arthropoda > Insecta > Hymenoptera > Apidae > Ceratina > Ceratina australensis. The sequence continues at coordinate 1,575 of SHCU01001613.1, read as the reverse complement.
GTTGTTCTTAACTGAAGGAATTTAACGCAGTAACATCAATACGGTCGCGAAAATTTTCGAAGGGAGCGTGGATATTATGAAGTTCCTCCTTAGTTAAACGAAAACTTGAAATTCTTGCACTACGTTCATCTCGTCTTCTGTCTATGAGTGAAGTCTGCGTATCACAGTTAAATCAATACGCGTACTATAATTAATTTCTCCACTCAACTAATTTCATTTATAGCCAACACGGTCTAAAATCTTTGCTTCAAAAATGAAACGAACATTTAATGAAAACGATATTCCATCATCTCAATCTTTTAATTCAATAGAAAGTCATCTTAATCATCTTAATCGAGATAATATTCTCTCCCTTCGTACAGCCACCAAATTAAAATTTGCCAATCTTTATCAATGACAGTCTCTTTTTACTCTTTAGTGCTTTTCCGAAAAAACCATTTATTTCTACGTAAACTATTGACGCGTACATAAGTTATTGAAGCAAAATTAGTAGACACCAAGTAAGAGCATCAGATTCTCTTCTGAACATAATCAGACTGGCAGCAGCAGAGTTCATTGTACGCGATTGGGACATAACTTCCGTTTATACCTTTCGAGATATATCAGAAGTCACGTTGATGTAACAGCGGGGGAAGGACTCGGAGATAACGTCAGAAATTTCCGAAGTCGAACCTATTGTCATACCATGCCCATCCGAAATCTCTTTTCCCCTTCGCTTAGATTTGATACAACAAGGAAGCTAGCGCGTCGCGACACAGGCGGAAGATCAAAATGATTTTCAGCCGCTATCGCAGTTTCCCTTCGGAACTTTGTAAAATGAGAAACTTTCTTCAGTCGATATCATTCGAATCCCCGACTAGTATCCATGTATTCACGAACTTGTACAACCACACTACAGATACTTGTAGAAAATACAATTTTTTCAAACATGTTTAAGAAATGTCTAAAATTAATGAATTAGAAAATTGCGTCGATCTTCAATAAAACTTCTTTATGTATCACGTGACAGTTTTAGTGCGCTGTACTTGTAAACTCATTGAGTGATAGTAACGTAGCACAGATACGACCGTGTCAACTTCGAACTATGCTCCCAAGTTTTCAAGTAAAATTCTTATCTATTCGGTTCAATTATTTCGCGTTCGGTGCATTAAATCGGTATGAAGCGAGCTCGCGAGATCAATTCAGAAAGCCGTACGATCTACGCCCAACCTATACACCTGCGCTTACTTCGCTATTACAATTTTTATAGATATCAAAATTTAATCCTGTACGAAATAAGATACGTATAGTTAGAGCAAAATAACGAATAACCGATCATCTAAGGCATTGATTTTACGAAGCAGGAATGATATGTGTAAATAAATCAGTAAGTCTAAAATTAAGGAAGCGCTTGCGTAACAAGAAAAATAAACAAACGAATTGTAACGCGCTTACGTGCACCAAGCTCGCCCACGCTTCCACTTTAAAGAGAATACAAAATGTGATGATCCTTACATTGTAACATCATTATCCTATTAAGTAATGTAACATGTTATCGGTGTCGTGCGTATGAATTTTTCTGTCAAGCGACACTCC
>SHCU01001612.1:5667-18719 GCA_004307685.1 Ceratina australensis | reverse complement strand
ATATTAGAACATATGAGCATATTTTCAACCTGATCGACGAACTTTTAACTTTGGCTAAATTTTGAAGCGGTACCAGTAAATTTTTACGACTTTTTGTACAGAATTACTGTTCATGAAGATCCTACATTTTTCTATTTTATAAAGAGAGATAATCAATCGTGAGGAAATTGCAAACATTACCTCCGAGCCAGACGTGTTTGTTTTCCTCAGAGTTTTATCAAACACTCGAAGCATTAACTTTTGACAACGCGAACTTTTGCATTTAAAACCAACTTTCACCGGTTCGAATTCGATTTCTACTCTCTTGTCAAACAAAGAGCCCGGAGCCAGCACATGCATACGTACGTATACACGCGTACACACACACACTCCCTCCGATTGCGTTATCGCTCGAGGGCGAAACTCGGTAAGAGCCGTTCGCACCAGAACAAATTGCACAACGCGCACGGCTATCCCGAAAAATATTATTCGAAACTGTGCCCGAGCGATCGATAAAAGTAGGAGGAACTCTGGTAACGAGCCGAGCAAACAATCGAGGCTGACAATGCCAGGTAAACATGACCGATGTCGGACCCGATCGCGGCTCAGGTAACCGTTTCCTTTTTTTTTCCCCTCTCTTTCCCTGCCCCCGGCTGCCTCTTTACCCTGCACCTGTGTGTACATTCCAGGTACTTGTCAACAATCAGCTGTCTCTTCGGTAAATTGTAACCTCTTGCCCGGACACGAATTTTTACGAGCGTACCAGGGTAATAGGATTACGGGATTAAAGCGTGAGAAGTTAAGATACGGCTGTACGTTCAAAGAGATACCTGCGAAGGACAGGCGGGGCCGTAAAACAGCGTCAGGTAAATTTTTATAAATCACCGCTACACCTATCGATTACGGAAACCTGTAAACGGTGAGCATTGCGGCTATAAAAACGTAACGATCAACTTCTATGGCTTATGTGCCGATAGTACGGTTAAACGAGGATTCGTTTATGATCAGATAAAAGGAAAACCAGGTGAATGGGTATTACGAGGTAGGTATAAGGTCGCGTAAAGAAAATAACGTCACGATTGACTCGTAATAAAGAGATTTCTCAGGGGAAGATAAAACTGTGATAAATAAACTACGGATTTTTCTATAATAAAGATATAAAAAAAAAATGAACATATGCCATTTTAATGTACCACGTGGGTGCATAAAATCCGAGGCCTGGCAATGAACGTTCGCACAATTCGCCGAGAACGTGTTACTATTATAAAATCTCGTGTTGTTTCTATTGAGTTCTTACTCGCGTGAGACGCAAGGCCAGGACAATAAAACGGCGATCAACCAGTGAGATACATCGAATAAGAATGGATCGTCTAGCGTCTAAGTCGAGCGAGCTTCTAAAGCGAGCAAATCTGTTCCAATTTCTACGGTCCGTATTGGAGATGTTCCAACAAGTTTCAAGTACTTAATTTCTCGTGAGACACGAGCGGCCCACTTTAGCCGGAATTTCAAACGATTATCAGCATCAAGTCTTACGAGTCAAAATCTCAAATAATTCGTAACAAATAAATTATTACTGTGACACGTTAGATTTGTGAAGAAAAACGTAGCTCATCGTCCCGAGGTTCTCGGGTAATCGCCGACGGATCAAGCTCAGTCCTCTTACCAGAAGGCACCAGATACTTGAGGGATAAAGACTTTGTTTCTTAAGGCTAAGCAGTGTCTAGCCATCAGTCTTTCCCAACTGTTTCCGTCTGTCTTTTTACACAATGCATTTTCATTGCACTCGATGAGACTCTCTCTTGCACTCAAACTCTTGCACTCTACGTGGCCCTCGGCCACCAATCCTACCATTCCTGTAAAGCTTCTCAAGAGCCGCGTGGACCATCGGTCCCTATCATAAATCAGAATACGCCGGGCTAATCATCCTCAAAAATCCTTAAAAACAAGCTACTGCTAACAAACAAATAATTATACTTAACACTAACCGCACCACAAACATAATACAATATTTATCTTTTTCATATTTGAATGCAATTTTTAATATTACTCTGGTACTTCGATTTAATAGCAACTTCAACAGTATTAAAACCTTACTTCGTTTTGATGCATAGTACGTTCAGTGTTGATATTAATCACACATTCATAACAAAAGAGTTACACCAATTGTAACGTTAAGGATCACGTTACAAAGGTGTGCTACCTAACCGCTTTCCCTGCATTCTACCTACCTACCACACGAAACTGTAGACCGCGTACACGAATAATCGCGTTCCACGATTGTAACACTATAAATAGCAGTTTTATGTATTTCGGAACGTAAAAGTTTCGGTCCAGTGTGCGTCGTTCGATCACGGATTCGAACGTAATTGCAGACATTGGTCAGAGGCAATCGCGATCCATTTATTTTCGTCGTATCCTCAACAAGCTTTTCCACCTCGGCTCGCCTGTTTACGGTCGAATGAAAACTTGCACGCCGGCCAAATATTATTCCCCCGAGGACTCGTTCATAATCTCTTTTTCCCTCGGCTCGCTCGTCCGTTTCGTTTTTCCTCCGTCCCGTGCGCTCGACAAAGCGCGGCAAACACGCGAGGCACGAACGGACAAACGGCGAGTCCGTATGCACACACACGGTAAATTCGAAGTGACTCGGGCTAAAAATCCGTAAAAACGGGACGAAGAAAAATTAGATCCGCGTCAATTTGATCGAACGCGTGTTTATACACGCAGAGGGGAACGGGAGGGTGGGGCCGGGTGTTTAAGCGCGTGTGCGAGCCGTGTCTCTGGTACCGCGTCCGTTTCCTGGCCGCGTGTGTGGCGCGCGTTTCGCGACGATGGAAGGAACGAGGATGGAAACCGAAACATGGGTAAACTATCGAGAGAAAATAAATATGAGACCGGGATTTGTTCGGCTAACGATCCGAAAGAGTCCGTCTGCCAGAGAACATATATGCGAATACACAAACGCGTATATGTATATTTGCGTCTGTGCGCAGACAGAGTAAAAATCACACGGAGATCTAACGTTCAGTTACATCTAACCGGACTGGGATTTGATCAAGAACGTTTAATGTCGGACCGAAATGCACGTTGGCTCGAAAACACATGGGCCGTAAATGACGTTAAATAAGTTCAATTATTTTCGTCAAAATTAATTACGTGAAAAATCGAATTTACAGGACAGGAAGTTCGCGTTATAGACACGTACAACGCGCGTAATAACGTCTCAATTTTAACGAAAATTGCAGTTATAATTTAATCACCCGATCGTAAACACGTTTATGATAATTATCGGTAATGAGCGCCGGAACACTTTCGCGAGAAATCGGAAATTATGAAATGCACGGCACGAGATTATTCGACGCCCTGATAGACAGAGATATCAGTTAAAAGCTACGGGGGGAGAAGCCGGCGAACAGATGACGGGTTTGCGGCAGGTGCAATTTTCGTAGCCTCGTTGCTCGCGGCGTTTTAAATTGCTATCTACTCCCGATGACGAAGGTTAAATTTAATTTCGCCGGGCTCTCTCGCGTTATGCGTGGAGGAACGTACGACGTGCGTACACGGCCGGGAGTGTCGAGAAAACGCCGGTTACGCTGGACCGTTAATCGTATCTAGCCGCGGATCTAAATGTTTTTCACGGTTGCTTTGTGTCGGTAATCGCGCGGGGTATTGACAGTAAGACGTGGCAAGGTCACCCGCCGAGTTAATCGCCGCTACGTATAATTTCGCGATAAACAGAAACTACGGGAGTGGAAGAGAAAACGAGAACTAACGGTCGAAATGGAAAGAGCTACGATTACGACGGTCGTGTTCGCGGAAAAAACGTTCGTTTCGAACGCACAATAGCCGGTCGTTACACACGCGGCTGAGGACGACGTAAACAACGATCGAACGAGCATTAGTATTTCCATAGTTAACGTACCATGTCGGTATTAAAGCGAGTTAACCGAAGGCGATTGTTCGTTATCTTCGTTTTTCACGAAATTCAAATGTAAATGGGCAATCTTCGATTGTCGCCTACGTTGCTGACCGAAGAGCAAAGCAATGGTCCTTAACAACGTGCTATTATGTGTGCCACTATACGGTCGTTTCTCATTTAACGATCAAGGTCCGTTCCGGACTGCTCGTTAGGAAAAATCATTTTTATTTGCACGACCGAAGAAGGGAATTCCCTGAAACCGAGACGTTCGTTTATAGATGCCGGCTCTACGCCAAAGATATCCAGATAACAAAGTATGCTACGACAAACGATTGGCGTGACAATCGGCATAGCGCGAGAAATTATTCCTAAACTATGACTCATATAATATTAGTCTTTATTCCAAACTTTAATATTCAAAACTAGTGTCAAAATCGAGATGCTTTTCGAACGAAAGCCAGTGCTCGAATTCCGTGGCCACGCAGCAACCACCTAGCCTCGAGTCGATCTACCTCAACGCTATCGCCATAGCATAAAGATCCGTCCCGAGCAAGAGGTGTCGAGATACGGTGATCTCATCTAAACGATCTCGTTCAAAAATCATTCCTCACAATAGTAACTATTACGAGTTAATTACTTTGCTATTGTTACTAAAAGGACTGCCACGGTGTTAAAATTGATCCAACCACTCACCAGCGCGACGGCATTCGCCCTTTAGCTCATCGTACGTATACAGACCGTCTTTTTTTTAACTGCGTAGCGCGATGAAAAAAATGTGCATAATTCACGATCAAGCAGGATCTGGTTTGAATAGATGTAGATACAAGGTGGCGCCTGTCGGCCTTCGGGCAATGTGCCGCCACGTGGTAGGAGGTCGGGTTAGGTGTGAGATTTGAATAATTGATACAGAATTAGGGATGCGTCGTATTTCGAAGTAAAGCTTCTTAAAAGATTATTAAAGCTAGTTCCCTTAGGATTGTAAAACCGTTGCCAAAAGTTTGTACTAGCAGTTATACGAAATTACAAAATTCTGGCAATTCTGGAAATTATCCCATGAATAAATGGAGTCTTCGCATTTACGTATGTTTGCACGAGCTACCGCATTAATTTTAAGTAATTCCCTGATATTTGGTTTAACTACGATAATAATCAGTGAGGTAAGACGCTCACTACTGTACGTATTAAGCAGTTTTAGTGTTGGTCTGTTCCCTATACCTGGTTTTGACCCTGAACCCTCCTCTCCAATACCTGGCTTTGACCCTCTAATTATCCCTGTCATGTGTTTCCGTTTGTCCTTAAGACTTTACAACCATTCCCCTTATTTTTCAGCTTTCTGGGTTTTGCTTAGACCTACCCATACCTCAGAAAACTTCATATCATACTAATACTTCATATGTAGCCTTCTAACAGTAAGGAATATAAACTTCTATTGGTTTTCTTACAGCTTAGAATTTCGACTTCTGGGTTTTTGCACGATACAAAACCCGTAGAAAATAATTGTTTAGAATATATTAACACGTTGAGTCCGGCGTCGGTCCCTGGGTCCGACAGGATTAAAATTCAAAAATAAATGTGGTAATTTCAATGAAGTTTTTTAAAACACTGTGAACAAAGATATGGTAGGTCTTTGCGTGCATTACAAAATGTAACGACTTTTTTAGTTAAATCTCTTGCGTCCTAATAGCCTCGAATTTTTCTCATAACAACTAGAACAATATTTTCGAATTTTATAAACATCTCCTTCCTCTTTTTGTAATTTATGAACACTTTTTTTCGCAACATGCACAAGAATTTGTCACTGACATTTTTCTCCCCGCTGCTGGCTGAAAGGAAAGCAATATCGGCGCCGGGCTCACCGGTAACAATTAATCGCGGAGATCAAGACGATCGTTTTGTCACGGGATGTCTCAATATCTCGACTTCAACGGACCCTTTAATCGTTTTACTTTTATCGCGACGGTTCGCGCTAGTCATTCCCGTGGAGGTTGCGCGCGAGAAAGTCGGAAAGACAGAAGTCGACGAGGGCGAAAAAGGAATAAAGTAAAAGAGTACTTGCCGGGTGCCGTGCCGCAGCTGCCACAGCTACAGCTGCCGCGTTCATACCGGCACTGGGGTACATCTTATCGTCAGAGGCCCTTGAAGAGGTTATGTTGCTTCCTGCAGTCACGCCTGAGTCCTATCAGAGATAACGGATACGTCCCCGTTATCCTCAGGTAAATCCGGGTGTATCCCAAGTCATAGCCAGAGAAAGGGAGTACGCACTATGAATCACTGGTCAGAAACGTTGAACAAGAAACCAACGCGAGAACCACAGAGCCGAATGGTCGAACCTTAAGCACACACTGCTACGAATCACTGCCACTTTCCTCGACGAGTTTCTACCTCGAAACACTGCTCACTTTTTAAACCCGTTTCACACAGCGCGCACAAGCCGAAAGAGAGTGCACGTTACGATGCACAGGACGTACCGATCTCGTCGGCTTAGTTACGCGATACGAATATGCGCGAACGGCGCGCGTCTGCTGCAACCACGTAACCACGAACGATCCGTCCTCGACGACAGACGGGTATCAACTAATCAACCACGGAGGAGCCAGAGGAAGCGCGTCCCCTCTCCAGAACCTCTAGGCTCTCCTTGTCCCGCACGACTAACGCCCTCCCGCTGCTCGCCGCGACACCATGTGGTCTCCCCACCACGTTCGTTTTCTCTCCGTCCTTCTTTCTCGCTTGATACACGGTCTTTCACAATTTTACTTGTAATTACATGTTACGTTTTAATTATTCGTCCTCCGATTTTTGATTTGGAGGTAGGTTACAATTATGTGCATTTAATTCTTTAATTTTCTAGATAGTTATCGCTACTTATTTATAAATTAGAACAGGTATGTAAAATCCGAAAATATCACAGAAACATAACGAACATAAGCTGTTATAAGGAGTAAAAGAAGAATTAATAAGATATGGTGTCTACACTATTGGGAACAGAAGAAAGTGAAAATTATGATAGTGCACAAACAGAGACGACGATAGAATTCTTATCTTGGATCGTTTCATAAATTGTTTATCACAGGAAAGGAAAACGCGAATGAGCAAATGAATCGCGAGAGAAACAATAATAAAGTGTTCGTGAGAAAATGAAAACTGAAAAATGGGGACGTTCATCCCCTTCGGGTGGTAACCATCAACGACCTTTCCGCCTCGATTCCCTACAAACAATTATTATCACTTTACCCTCCTTGCACTCGGCTCGGTGACGCTTAATCTTATCGTTACTTAGCTACAGAAAAGTACCATGGGTACACACCGAGGGGCCGTCTTTAACTAGTAAACGAGAGGAGTAAACAATTTTAATGAGCGATGCCACTGGAGCCGCATCCGTCACGAAAATTTTATGCCCGCCGAGGAATGATAAAAGGAACAGGCAAATTTAAAAGATGCCTCGATATATATAATTACCCCGATAAGCAGTTCTCATTTTTTATTGACACGGTTTACTCGCTCGTTCATGACCGATTAATCCATAATGAATGAGGATAAGATCGCGACCAAGCTGCATCGATCAATCAATCTTAATCGGAAACGAAATAAAAACGGTTCAGGTGTTGGTTTTCATGTTAGAAAGTGACTCGTAAATATATTGATTAAGCGACCGTGTAATTACCTGGTTCGGATTAATCAGCATGCCGCTTTAGCCGGTTAATTGCACGTGTGTGTGTTTACGTGGCGGCGCTAATACGCGAATCGCGGAATCGGAAAAGATACAGAGATCGGTGGTGACACGAGGGGGTCGAATAGACCCGAACGATGGAAAAGGAACGCGGCCGTCTGAATCGGAACACGCTCGGATACGAAATTCCTTGCCCCGGTATCTTCTGACATATCGGCAACGCGTTTAACGGAATCAGCCCGGGCAACAAAAATAGGACGATTCGTCGAATGTAACAGGAGCGGATCGTGATGCATTAAAAGCGGTCGATCATATTCCTCCTTTTGCCTCTTCCCTCAATTTTCCTCGCTTTCGCAACGCGATGAATCGGAGTCGCAGTAAAAACCGGTTGTTCACCGCACCCCTAGCCCCGCGGACGAAACTGAGTCAAGCGTAGCGATTTTACGACGTCGACTTTAACAATCGAATGACATCTCTCTTCTCATTTCAGATACATGTGTTCGTCAAATGTTTCAGAGCAACCAGCAGGTGTTTGCGATCTATAGCAACGAGTTTAGAAGATAGTAGCAAGAGTTGCATCGAATATTAACGTTTACCATGTAATAAAATAAATGATTCCTCGTTTGCGTTATTGTATTATTAGAGGTTGATTAAATTTTATTTATCAAGGCAATATCTGACTCGCAATTACGCGATACCGAGCCTCGTCTATTTCATTGTAATTCGACAACAAATTCATTATTATTATTATTACGATAAATCGTATAACATAGCAATCAATTCACGTCATTTGTCCCATTTTTCGCCGCAATGTGCGGTGAATGCGATTCGGTTGCCATCGCGTTCCTATTAAATAGTCGCGCACGGCCCGATCCCCGTTAGTAACGACGACGAATATTTAGGATCATTGATGTTTATAGTTTGTTTAACACGAATGTTTGTCAACGCATGGTTTATTAATGTCGCCCGTTCGCCTGCCGTATTTATTCGTCGGTCTATTGTTCGAACGGTTTGTCAGAGATCGAAATTGATCACGCGCTGAATCGACTCCGACGGTACACACCTATACGTGTACGTCATAATTCTAGCGTGACCAGATTATTGGTATAACGTATCTCGCATGTAGTTACTATCGATTCGTCGAAGAAAACCGAGCCTTTCCTCGTACGCGTGTGTTCACAACTAAAATTCTTCTGTCAATATTACCGGTGCATACGAACGCTATCGCGCAACGATCAAACGACCACTTTTTAATCCTAGGAATTTTATAAGAATATAAAGTTCCACGAACAATTGTCATGGGAACCGTACCAGATAAAATTATTATTAATTTGAGAGAGAGAGAGAGAGAGAGAGTGTTAGGAGTCACATGTTACAGTCGCGAGTCACGTGTCGCGGCCGCATGTTACAAGTCACGTTTAACGTTTGCACGGTACACCCCTTTAATTTGAATTGAAAAGCGGAAGATGTTCGATTTTAACGTACGAATTATCGTGACGGGCGATCGAAAACAAAACTGGTGTGCCGGGCAGGGAGATAATCGCGGCACGTGAAAATGTGGCTTCTCGCGCGCGCTTCCTATGCCCTGTACAGAGTTAGTTCTGCCGTGTAACGTGTTTATTGGTTAATTGTATCATTCTTGCCAAGTGCGCGGCTGCCAATTGGCTCAGCCGTCAATCGCTACGCGCCGGGTACACGTCTGCTCGATATCCGTGAAAAGCATTTCGAGTTACGGCCACTCTGTATCCAACGTATGTACATTTCATCGTCCATTCCGCTTCAATTACGTTCCCGCTGCCTTTTGAAGAACATCATCTCAAACATAAACTCGCGTCGATTCGTTGAATTTTTTTCTTTTAGTAATTCTAAACACAAATATAATTCGACCGTCGAGATTGTAAAGTTGAAAATTGTCTAAATCTTTTTCGTCTCGTAATTGGAGACGTTTCGTCATCTCGGGTAATTATCAACCGCGAATAAACCGATCACTGTCAAGTGTCGGTTTATGAAACGGACCAATTTTGGCAACCGTTCCGGCGGGCAAACTTTAATCGAAATGATATTCATTCCAGTAATTTGACTAACTGACGACGCCGACCGTTTAAACGTGTAATTCGAATGGTTATGGGTAAATTTGATTAGCGGTCAAACCGGAATTATTTAAAACGACCAATAGGCACCGATCGAGAAAGTACGAAGAGGTATTTACAGTATTACTTTAAGACGATCAATACCTTTATTTCTACTTATCTGTACGTAGGTGTACCTATAATAATTTAACGACTGATCTATGTAAACACGCTTAATTAACTGTCTTGCAGATAACTCGAATTTCGCTCGAAGCGAACGCTTGATTAATATATCGTGAAATGAATCTTGAACGATAGATTTTCTAAGATATTTAGTCATCTTCGATAAGTGATTGAATATTTTTACGCCATTGCACGGAGATAAAAAGTTTATCGAAAATCGTCTCGCTTTTGGGATCTCTGTGTACCTATCTATCGGGTGGGTAACGTGGTATGTGTTTAGTAAAACGATCAAAAAATGATTTTCCGCGAGAACACCCATAACGTAGAGATCTGTTTTTGTTTTCGAACGACCGTCACTATTTCCACGATTCCCGATAACCGACGCACGAGCGTACCGATATCTGCTGGCCGCGAGCGCAAGAATTAATTGCCGGAGCGGCAATAGATCAAGCGGAAAGTTTCATCACACGGTGCAACCGCTATTAAACGGAAAAGTTACGCGGGAACCTTGAGATCTTTTGACCACCCGGTCTGGATGCGACCTATCAAGAGCCATTAGAATCGTCACGATAAACCAACCGTAAAAACGTAATTTTGTCGCGCGTCAATAATCTATGCATGCGAAACCGAAGGAGGAAATGCTTTTTGTCAACATCCATCTGTATTCTCATTCCGCCGGGTCACACAAAGAATTGATGACAACAAGCACCAGGAATGTGCTACTATTTTTCAACGTACATATTATCGTATACTTTTAATTACGCTTTAATCATCTTTTTCTCAGTCTGTGACCAACGCGAACCCTGCCTCCTCCAGAGATAAAGATAATTAAATGGCGAACTAAAGCATGGGAGGTACCTGAGGCTCACGAGTTCTCTAACATTTTCTGACATATTTTACGTGCAATTACACAAGGTAAGTTAGCGAAGTTTCAAATTCATCGCTATTATTGTAGCTCAATTCTCTATATTAACTAAATATCATTCATTTGATAAATTGATTTCTGCGGATATCTTTAGGAGAACGTGATGCCCGATACGACGTTAATAGCAGAGAACAAGAGTACACGGGTATAACGTACAAGCCACATATCTGGATAGTTACGTATTATACGATACGTCATATCAGAGAGCGATATCGACCTATGCGTACATATATTTATATTTCGAAATACTTCTCGTCATCGTCCGTTCGACAATTTCGATCTCGTCGGATAACGATCAACCACAAAGCTACGGTCATTCCGCGGAAGAGTACGTCGAATAGAACAGGAATAATTTTATTTACAACCAGAATCGACTTTGATCAATTTTTCCATTCCGCGAGCCGGCGTCGTTCCCTCCCGTTTGATATGTAGCGGCGTTTAAAGAAAAACGACGAACGGGGGAACGGCGTGTCCCTTTGTAATGCAATAAGATCGATGGTACGAATGTTACGTGCTCTCGACTCGTATAAATCCGTGTCTGTATCGTGGAACAGAAAACAGTCGAGGAGCGTGTATAGTTGGCTCGGAACGACGACGTCCAGCGGGTTCGACGAAACTTTTTCACGGAGGGATAACACCTCCGTTGCACTTGTTAACGAAACGGTCAGGCTACCAGGAACAATATCGTCGAATGGACCTCCGGCTGCTCGTTGTCGCGGCTACGGACAAGGGGATTTTTCGGAGTCTGGGAGCGAAAGGCGTCGGTATTAATTGGCCGGGTTACGGTTCCATGTGGAGTGGAGGAGCCGGTCCGGGGCTACGGCTACGCGAACGCCCGCATTACTACCACCACGATCGCCGGTAACTATCGCGCTACCAACACCGAGAGTAACGCTATTCCTCCTCCTACCGCCGTTCCACGGGTTTCGAACGTTTTTCGTGGTCCGTGCCACGGAAATGTTCGTTCATTTGGTGACCGTCCCGCTGCCTCCTCTTTCTTCGTTCTTCCGCACGACCTCTTAGGTCGTACCCCTTCTCCCCGCGCGAACCCCCCAACCCACGGCACGGAACTTGAAGAGACCGCCGGGAGTATAGGCCGTTCGCTCGGTTGTAGTCGCGCTGCCTGTACACACGTACACCGGCACGTAGAAAGACATAATAAAGGTCCGGGAAACGATCCGCGTGGGTTTAACGCGCAGCTGTCAGCACGGTTCGACGTCGATCCCAGTTGGCCGTAGTCGGCTCGCTCTTCCCTCAGGATTGGCCTTTTTCGTTCCCGATTACGCCTCTTTATTCGCCTACTGGGCGTCGCTACGAATTTTTCACCGAGTAGATTGGCTGCCGCGGTCGATCCGTGCTTCTTATAGGCCACCGGCGTCCTTTTTCGACGCTCGACGCCGTCGACGGATCCGCGCGGACGCGGTGAGACCGAGGTTAAGACGCCTTGGCAATCAAGTAGAACCTCGGGCAAGCAGTGGCGGTTATGGGTGGTTATCGGAAAGGGGGTGCACCGGTACAGAGAGAGGACGCACGAAGGCGGCCATATTTAGAGAAGGAAATCAGTGAAGAGCATTTCGCGCCGTGTATGTATGTATGTACTGTGTTCGATCCCTCTTTCGTTTCCCTGCGAACGCCGCGCACTTACTCGGGTTTTCTCCTCCGCCCTTGTCTCTCGCTCCGTATCGGCGTTCCTCCCTCTCGTTCGTTCTCTTTACGCGCCTCTACGTATACCACCGCCGTGTCCGCGCCCGTTCAATTTTGACGGATGAAATGTAACCGAGGTCGTCAGAAGCGGCCAAGGTTTCTTCTTTGCCAAGAATGGAGAATGATGGCGAAAGCGTCTCCGGGCTTCAGGGCTGCAGCGCGGGTAACAGGCACCGACGCGCAAATCAAAATTCCACCCTAGTCGCCTAATACAGGAGACACGATCTGTTGGTTCGAGTAAAATCACCTACAAATTTCAACGTACTTACTCGCGCATTTAATTACGTTTCGTTTGTTCTAGTTCGTAACGACCGGATTATCGCCAAGTGTGTCTGGCACCTGCACGCCCGCATCCAGCGACCCTGGACGGATCATCGACAGGCTAAGAGACGAATTGAAACCTTGTTCCTCGCCGCGAGACAAACTGCTCGTCCTCCCTTTTTCCATTCTCTTTTTCCTCGGTCCATACGTCCCTTTAGCACGCGCGTTATATACCCGTGGCACTTTACGCACTCGAAAGAACTCGTCGCCTCTACTGTTCTTGACGTTCAGTTTTTATGGAACCAAGGGAACGGTGCATGGTGTTCGCTATTAACGAGAGCAACG
>SHCU01001611.1:3056-18742 GCA_004307685.1 Ceratina australensis | reverse complement strand
TGGCTGATTCTATTTTATTTAAAATTTTTTCTTCTCCGCGACGCTAGGTTGTTTCGTAGTAAAATGCATATTACATTCGCAAGCAATGAGCGGTCGATGACATCGTCCAAAGACACTGTCACGAAACGGGAAGGAAGTGTCCTATTTGGCGAGCCACAAACAAAAACTTCCATCTACGTTTTCAACCCCTGCCTGAACCGCGCCTTCCATGTAATAGTAAGTAGGTACCACGTACATACGTATACCTGTAGCCAAGCTCTTCCACTTACGAGCGACTTTCTGCAAACGAATTTCCAAGTCCCCGCTGTCGGGCAAAGAGAATCGCGGAATTCCACAGGTGCCCCACCGAAGGAACCTTTCCAATTTTTCTCTTTTCCTTTTTACCTTATCCTTTGTGCTCGTTTCTTCTTTCCATGCTACTTCCTCTGATCTCTGGTCTTCGATGCTATCGAAATTAAAGAGGGTTTTCTTCGGATAGGCGTTTCACTGATCTTCCATCTCGGCTATCAGCTTCTATCCTAGTTTTTAACTCATTCGTTCTTGACGTTTATCACAGCACGAATCATCAAACGATTTATCATACCTTGTATAATTTGTTATACGATCCACGAGAGAATATGATTGCGATCAAAATCGAACATCGGGTGTCAAATGAAGATCAACTTATCCTGGAGAAGAAATCTTTCATCTTGGCTATCAGCTTCTATCCTTGTTTTTAACTCGTTCATTCTTGACGTTTATCACAGCACGAATCATCAAACGATTTATCATATCTTGTATAATTTGTTATACGATCCACGAGAGAATATGATTGCGATCAAAATCGAACATCGGGTGTCAAATGAAGATCAACTTATCCTGGAGAAGAAATCTTTCATCTTGGCTATCAGCTTCTATCCTTGTTTTTAACTCGTTCATTCTTGACGTTTATCACAGCACGAATCATCAAACGATTTATCATATCTTGTATAATTTGTTATACGATCCACGAGAGAATATGATTGCGATCAAAATCGAACATCAGGTATCAAATGAAGATTAACTTTTCCATCTCGGCTATCAGCTTCTATCCTAGTTTTTAACTCATTCGTTCTCGACGTTTATCACAGCACGAATCATCAAACGATTTATCGTATCTTATATAATATTTTTATACGATCCACGAGGGAATATGATTGCGATCAAAATCGAACATCGGGTATCATATGAAGATTAGCTTTTCGCGGGGAAGAATTTTCGTGATAAATCGCGGGAAATTCGTCGACATCGAAATCCAGGGACGCGCGTTTCACGGGTACGTTAAGTGCACCTAAGCAAACGCGGCCCTCCCCTCCGTGCTGAGAATGTCGTCGTCGCGAGGTTTACGTTTCGGCTCGTCCGTTTGCATTCCGTTTCGACGCTGAATATTCCGTCGAAAGAACCGTTCCCCTCCCGCTGGTTCTTTCGAGACCCGAGCCGAAACCGCCAGTCAGTCTGACACAGAAGGTGAACATCGGGCGGCCGTGGCTGCGAGTAGGGTCGGCGCGGCTCGACTGGATGAGGGAACGAGGGAAAGCAGCATCTTCAGAGACGTTTGAGAGGCGACGTGCATAATTCAGCGGTAATGCCGTGAGTGAGCGCGGACGTACGCTACGGCAAATTCCATCAAGTCGAAAGTTTCCAGTGTTATTACTATTTACCCAATTCTCGAAGCACGTCGATTCCGCCCGCCGTTCACCGTCGTGTTATTCGCCCGACGCTACGGAGGAACAATTTGCCCGCGCGTGAAAATTACGAGCCTGCGGACAGGGTGTTTGTTCTTCCGAAATGAAACGGGACTCCGCTTTCAAGAATAAAACCGAGTAACTTTATACGAGAGCGAACATTTATTTATGTCCCGTTGAACCTCGCGTTTTGCTCGGAACTAAATCCGCAATAAAATTTATTTATTGCTATTAATTATTTTGCGTTCAAATGGAATTAATAGGAATTTTAATCAAATAAATGAGTTATAAAGTAATTGTAGAAAAATTCCACGAGTGCTACGTATGATCTATATTTGAATTTTCATTTTCAGAGTGAAAATAAAAAATATAACTCACAATGCTATACTTAAAATTCTGAAAAATGAAAGAGAGTAGAAATATGTTTTTCCAGTACCAATCCCCAAATAAATGATTTATAAAATAATTGCAGAGAAGTCCCACGAGTGCTAAATTTGATCTATATTTAAATTTTCATTTTTAGAATTAAAATAAAAAATATAACTCAAAATTAAAATTCTACAAAATACAATGACAATACAACTTAAAATTCTAAAAAATAAAAGACAGTAGAAATACGTTTTTCCAATACCAAGCTCCTGTCAGAGAATTTCTGGGGATTCTGGGTATGAATATCGGAAACTGGTTTCGTTTCCAAAATAGCACGGTCACTTAGGTACGTCGGATTAACGCGAGATAATAACTAAAACGGGCGACGACCCGGAGCGGACCGATTGGAACGAATCGTCTCACCGGTTTTCGAAATGAGCATTCGTATGCGGGAAACCGGTCGGCCGTATAATTCAGCGGTAAGGGCTGGGACGCGCGGCAGGCCAGTGGAACCGGCCCGTGTATGGCCAGCCCGGGCTGCGTCCGCCGCGAACTTTCGACTATTATCACTATTTGCCCGGCGAAGCCGCCCTCGCCTCCGCTGTACGAGCAATAACTTTCCCGTTGCCCCGCAGCTGCACGCGACGTGCCATACAACTACTGCCATGCCGTTTCTGCTTTCACGGTGGATCTTTGTTCGTTCGACCATTCGCTTTTAATATTGTGAGCCTAATAAATTCGTTCGCCTTCCGACCGGTGACAACCAGAAGTTGAACATCTCTCGAAGAGATTTATTATAAAAGTATTTATCAAATTCGTGGAGATATATGGGAGGCAGTGTAAAGCACGTAAGTACATGAAGATAAATCTTGTAAGAGTCAGTATTGTTTCATGAAGAGATTTAATATTTTTGTTACGAGACTCTATTCACGTAAAATTAGACATAACAAGCTTTATTTTAATTAAAACGTTTCTAGAATTTTAATAATTCCCCTCTCGGGTAAACGTTAAAAAATATTCCATTGCTAAGAAAGAATACCTCTGCAGTATACTTAAATTTCCTTTTCCTCCTTAATGAGAGAAATTGGAAAGCCGAGAAGGTGTTGCTTTGAGATATTAAATATGATACATTTTTTTCAACTGTGTTAAGGCTATATTTCATCTCTATCTCATTTTTTTTATATCATTACAATTCATGATGCATGAAGTTGACAGATCAGATAAAAGATGTTTGAATGCCAATAAAATGGCACTCAATACTTTCACGTAGGTAGATTTCACTTGGCACAAGCTCATCCTTTGAAATATACCGTTCCTGTCATTATCACAGGGAGGCCACCAAAAGATGCCGCGCATTCCACAAAATTGCACGTTCATTCCTCTCAACAAGCAAAGTTAACTCCATAGGCACATAGGCATTCGAATGTGACTCGTGGCTCTTTGAACGCGACGTTTCGTACGTGTACGCGTCTATGTGCGCGCGTCTCCTCTCCTCTGTCACTTTACTCGTGCCACACGAACCGGCAAGACGTCAGGTAACCAAACCGACTTGAAAAGCGGAAACGCAACCAGAGAGTATTCAGACGTGTCCGATGTAAATCGTTAATTTAAGAGGGGAGAACTAGTTTGGCTTAAATATTGACTTTCCTTAGTTAACGCGAGCCTGGGCTCTTCTCTCAGCCGGCAGTAAGGTCGCGTGTGTATTCAGCCCTGCTTGGACGAGACTGGCTTGTGCAAAGAGAAACGCTGCCAGATACGCAACGAGAGAAATTGTGTAGTAGAAAGGGACAGAGAAGAATACGTGAACCCATATATATATATATATCTTATATCTATATATATATATATATATATATATATCTTATTTGGATTAAGCATTTTTTCTTATGCTGAATTCGATTCCATTTATGAAGTTCAATAAGTCTGTAGAAACAAAACTTGTGACTTGAAGTTAATTAATTAATTGTAATTATTACCATAAAAAATTATGGATACGATGAATCATAAAATAAAAATGTATTGATTAAAATAATATAATAGAAGAGAAAATAGATTTTAAATAACAATGTTTCTACATAGAATGTAGAGAGTTCACTGGTAGCGAGATAAAACGAGGTCACATCATTATAGGTCCAGTATTACACGTGCAACAATACTAGAAAGTAGAATAGGGCAGCAGCAGCCAGACGCGTAGAGTAGAAACGTACACAAGTGGACGAGTGTAGCATAATACCGCCATCCATTGTCGTAGAATCCACAATGAACGCGTTTGCTGTTACACCCACAGACTGTACGACTCAGATATAATCGGGCAGTCTACGTCTATGGTCACACAGGTAGAATAAAGTTAGCTGCTGTCGTACAGCAGACTATTTACTCTTTGACAAATAGCACGCAGTAAGATATAACCACTAGTTTACAGAGCTCAAAGTGTTCCGACAGACAAATTAGACCTCGCTTTATGACACTTCTGTTTCATGTCGGACAATCCTTCGTAAATGGTTTTAACTGTTTTTACGAACTGACAATTACGACCTAATTGCTTTGTTTCATTTTAGAGCTCAATGAATCATTTGATATTAGTGTATAATTAAAATGTAGGAAATATTTATATATAGACTTTGTGTCTAATGTATTTGTAAAAAGAAAAGTAGATAGTGATTATAGGAGGATTAAGTAGGATGTGTCTGTCACTAGTCAGACGGTCGAACAAGGAGAGAAGAAACCATTTTGATACTGAAGCATAAGCTTGAATTACGTCTCATATATTTATAAAAAGAAAAATAAGCATCGACAAGAGCAGCAGAAAATAGTAAGAGTAAGTAGAATGTATCCGTCACTAGTCAGACGGCCGAATAAGGAGTCAGTTTCTTGTGGGAGAAATCATATTGATATTGAAGCGTGTAATCAAAATTTAGAACATATTCATATAAACTTGAGCTACGTCTCATTTATTCATTAAAAAAAATAGTGAGGCCAAGTAGAATGTACCCGTCACTAGTCAGACGGTCGAACGAGGAAATATAAATTCTTGCGGCCAAATTTGATATTAAAATACGTAATTACAGTTTATAAAATGTTAATATGAAGATGAATTGCGTCTTATATATTTATAAAAAAAATAGTGAGGCCAAGTAGAATGTATCTGTCACTAGTCAGACGGACGAGCGAAGAGAGATGAATTTCTCCCGTGGCAAAGAGAAGACCTCGCGGAAACGATGGGACCTCTGCCGTTATTGTTGGTGCCGCTTAACGCCCAGTTGTTGCCACTACTTACGCCGCGTTACGCTTGTTGGTTCAAGCCAAGCTTTGTTTCTGCAATTAGGGAGCGCGAGGACGCGCGGCAAACATCGAGAGCGGTCGCGTTAATTCGTCGGGAACGATTCATTTCAGTCTGGCAGATGCTTCTCTCTATCCGTAACCGCGGCCGCGAGCCACGCGCGTCTCACTGCCGCCGGCGAGATTAATGAACGCGTTTTAAACATTTCCATTTCTCCAATTGTTCCTTGGGCATTCTTTAATCGAGAAAGGGAACACCGGTGTAACACGTCGCGCTCCTTCCGTCTTCTCTAATTTCGCGTAATTCTTTTCATACCCGCGACCCAGTCGTTACGGATCTTTACTTCCTTTTCTCAACGTTACCCGGAGAATGAAACCGTGAGGTTTATTGTGAACCCGGAGGAGAATGCGAATATAACAGCTACGAGAATTGTTTCTAGCACACGCGTTTCGTAGAAATTTCAAATAGAAGCAATAATAAAAATGCGACAAAACTATTATAAAACTCTTATTTATCAATGTTTCATATCTTTTTATTTACGTTTTCAACTAAAAGAGCTTTCATGTATTTTACGTTCGATGTACATGATTCTAATTTATTTCATTCAAATAGAAGCGAACCGAACTTCACAAAATAGTGGCAATTCTGTATTACAGCAGCTCGCGATTGCTTCCTGTTTCCGATTGCGTTCACCGACACTCTCGAATCCGAAATAGAGTCACGTAGGTTCGATCGAAATGTCCGTAAAATTAAACTCGAAACTCACGTGGAAGCTTCTATGAGAATAAGGAACAGTTCCTATTTGTCTGAATTTAATCAGGTGGCAATCGCAATCAAATATCTACAACACACGTGCCTTTTAATACAAAAAATAATAATCTTTCATTAAAAAATATTTTTAGATAAAACAGAATGTGTTTAAAATATTTCGAAAATTTTCATTGTTCATTTGCGACGACGCGACAATGGCCCATTAGCCAGTGTATAATTTAAGCCAGCCGTTCGTTCGAACAAACACCGCCATCAACAATTATTAGAAACATCAACGGCGTACCATTTTGCACAAAAGGGTTCAACAAGATAAAGGAGTTCCTGTCCGGGACAAAAAGGACATAAAATCACGAAAGCGAGCAAACTTTCGAAAACAAAGAATAACATTCGTACCCCAGCATATTGTTCCTACCAGCGCACTACCACTCCGGCTGCTTTCGAAAATAACAAGGACACTTCGCTATTCCTTTTCAGCTACGCGGTTCGCTTTGTGTTTTAAACCAACAAAAGAGTGAGGGGACGAAAGCATCTTTTCGCTCGTCGCGTATGGCACCTCGGCGACAGAGATCGTGTCGGAAATAAATAACAGATTCTTTCTCGTAAAATAATCCTAGTACACATTTTTTTTTAATGATCTTTGACCGTCCAATTTCAGGTACACACGATCGTCGCCCGGGCAGGGCGACATTTCTTGTAAAATAATACATTTCGTAAAATAGTACTTTTTTTTAATGATCTTTGACCATCCGACTTCAGGTACACACGATCGTTGATCGAGTAGATTGTTTCTTGTAAAATAATATAATACATTTCGTACAATAGTACTTTTTTTTAATGATCTTTGACCGTCCGACTTCAGGTACACACGATCGTCGCCCAGATAGATTGTTTCTCGTAAAATAATAAATTTCGTAAAAGACTACTTTTTTTTAATGATCTTTGACCGTCTGACTTCAGGTACACACGATTGTCGCCGGGGCAGGGCGACATTTCTTGTAAAATAATACATTTCGTAAAATAGTACTTTTTTTAATGATGTTTGACCATCCGACTTCAGGTACACACGATCGTCGCCCGGGTAGATTGTTTCTTTGAAAATAATACATTTCGTAAAATAGTACTTTTTTTTAAATGATCTTTGACCGTCCGACTTCAGGTACACACGATCGTCGCCCGGGCAGATTTGTGGAACGTAATAACAGCCTGGTAGCCTCGGGGGCTAGCTTATTCTAATCATCGCGGCCGGCACCGAAATTAAAGTCCGGCGTGTAATTAACGCGTCGCAGTCCGCCGGAGTATGCGGATAATCGCCGTAAAATTACGACGGTTCACGGTGCGAGCGGATCGCGGGTGGGAAAACGGTGCGCTTTGCCCGGCAACGGATTTAATAAGTCGCTAGCCTCGCCGACTTTCACGCATTCTTTCCTCATTAAATAATTCGATAATAACATTCATGTATGAATCTTTTTCACGACGAACACAACTGCACGGTTTATAATAAAAACAGAATTAAATGAAATAAGAAATAGGGCAACCCGCAAATGGGAATGCACAAAGTTTTACGTAATGATAAAAGTGTTGATCTCTTTTCGACGAACGGAGCCGCGAGTTCTGTCGCAGATAACAGAATCAAATGGCATGGGCGCGTAAGTCACTCGGACGGAAAGCTCAGATAGACGAAACAAGCAACGGGAAGATAAAGCTTCATCGAAAGATGTTTCTATGCGGTTCGGAACATATTTCTTGTCTTGCTTCTCAGTCTCGAATAAGTATTTGTCTGATAAACAAATTGTTTGTCGCGAGAAATATATAATAGAATTATAGAATATATAGATTAGAAGATTCAGAGAGATTTTAGATTAGAAGATTATAGAATTATAGAATATATAAATAGAATCGATTTCTACAAATGTAAGACTTTTCTATTCTACTTCCTTACTGGGTTTTATAAATATTTTATATATTGTTCTATTTATAATGCAATAAGAATGATTTTTATGGCAATCACCAGATATTACATCATTGATCAGAAATAATTATAATCCATTAGAACGACTCTGTATTTTTAAGGCAACAGTGGTCGAGGGCGTGGACGGTGAAGTTACAGCCGAGTCATCATTTTACGATAATCGACTGTTCGACGATGGCTCCGTGGAAACGCCCATGACACGTAAATTCAGGATTTAAGGTGACGGGAATAATGGAATCGAGTCAGGATGCCTTAAAAACGAATGACAAACGATGCTTGGCTTGTGAATTTAAGAAACTCTATTCCGCAGTCTTCTAACCAGACCGTAGTTTTTTCTTCAAATCCACAGATGTAATTAGAGTAATCTTTCCGATGATTAACGATTCTCGAATACGAGCTTCCGTAAAACGATAAAAACCTATATTCAAACTATTTCGAAGCATCAAAGTATTCCCTCTATCCGTCGGCTGGATTCCGTGAAAAATTTCACGCCGATAAAAGTGTCGCGATTGACAGATTGTCAAAGCATCCGTCATCTTGGGGCAACAGAGTCGGATACAAAAAACGGGGAAAAAATAACAATGCCAATCGTGACCAGCTCGGCGTGCACCGAGCCGAACGGTCGAAAGAGTGTCACGGGGATCGTCGAATCACCAGCTCCCCGATACTACCAGTCGTACCCACCACCCACCGCTGGTAAACGGGATAGAGGCGGCGGGAGTGGAAACGCGGTTCGTGATAACCGATGAATACAAGGGTTTTGTGCGGGCGCGTGCACCGTCGGCTTCCCTGTGAAACCGATTAAAAACTACAAATGCCTTCGCGACCCAACGGGACGGCGTGACGAGATGCACGCGCGCTGATCATAAATCTATCACGGGCGAACGGGCGTAATTCGAGCCGGTCGAAAAATTCGGATTTTGCCGCGTACGCGTCCTCCACCCCCGTCGCACCCAGCTCCGTTCTGTTGGGATATTTTATTTAAACATCTGCCAACGCGTATAGGGATTATACCACGTGTGAGCGTTATAACGCCGCGGCGCGCGACAAAGCCGACCGTACACCCCCGGCCACCCTGTACACCGAAGTGCGCTCTGTACGTGAGTGGCCGCAAAAACGGCCGACGCTTCACCAATTTTCGACCGAGAAGTATTACACCTCATAGGCACTATGAATCTCGCTGCATGCGCTCGACCCGCTTTAGACCTCTCGAAAATTTCGAAACAGTCGCGCTTCGTTTAAAAGCGTTTAATAATTGGCCGTATTTCGTGCAACAATAAAAGTCTTCGCAGGCACGGTGAAACAGTCTCATCCTTTGCTCCGTAGGATTTTGTCAACAAATATTTGGAGAATTTAGTTATAGTTAAATCAAAATGATGTTAGGTACTAGGGGTATTTTTCCTTTGACGATTTATATTTAAATTGAGCTATGAGAGTTGTACGTACAGAATACCATTGTGCTAGTTTCTATTTAAAATAATAATAGATTAACCTTTTTTTAAAAATGAGAAAAGATCACACAGAAAGGTGGATATTAACCCTTTGCACTCGAAGAAATTTTCTCCAAATATTCACTAAATTTTCCTATTTATTTAATGTCGTTATGATTATTATATATCACATGAAACAACTGTCAATTTTTAAATACATATGAGTTTTGTAGTAATTAAATTAAATTTAATTAATTATATATATTTGATTTTATAAATATAGAATAATCCTTATCACAATTTCCTACGTGAAAGTCAAAGGACATTATAATTATTATTATAAAGTCCATCTGATATTTGGTCGATCTTTTTTAGAATCCTGAGGCAGACCATCAAAACCCCGTGAAAAATGATTCGTTATGCTCGACGGAACGGCGTCGCGTATTTTCTTGAAAACGGGCGCGCACGCGAGGCGAGGGCAGGCGCGCGTGAATTTTAGTGTCAGCGGCGTTTATATTACCGGCAACAAAGCCAGCCGGCCAGAGACGTTTGTATACCGTGACCACAGGAGCGTGTAGCTCTTTACCGTCGCTTTACATCGTGCTTTCCTACGCCGCGCCCCTCTTTGTCCCAAGCGCAACCCCTCGCGCCCCTTTCGCTACGTGCCCCCTTGTACATCGCAACGCGCCGCTTTAGCATAACAATGCTAGGTGGAATCGGGATCGGGCGGGTGGTCTGGACGCAACGAGCAGCGATAAACCTTGCTCGGCTCGAAACTTATTGTCGCCACGATGGCGCGAGGGTGTGCGAGACCGGGTCCTTCGCCGGCACCGAGTGCGTAAACGCGATACCAACTTCCAGGAGGATCCCGGATAGTGAGAATTTAACGGGTAATCGCGTTCTAAACCCACTGATATCTACATCTCTCCTCTTACAAATATTAGTCAGACCAATTTACGCAGTATTTTTTACGGTTCAAGAGTACTATTTTATTTTAGAAATTCTTCCTATATCTCAATTAATTACAGAACTCAAATTTTGACTTTTTTTTAAACCTCCATGACGTACTAATTACAAATTATTTTTTATAAAATAAATTTAGCGCGCTTAAAAATCAACCTGTTTTCCTCGAGTCAGCAAGAAGGAGGGAGACGCGGGTCATCGAATCTGTCGTTGCGTGAAACAATATTAAGCAATAACCAATAGGCCGTGTAGGCATTGTCGTTGGGAACGTCAAATGCCATCGCGGTGCGGCCAAAAAGCGTTTCGAAACGCGCCGAGTGGCCGGCGAATTACGCTAAAAATGCATCGACGTTCACGATCGACTGGGCAACGCGGTTTCCAATTACGCCCTCGTCCACGACGCTGACGGGACGCGTAATCGCCCCGACACGTTCCACCACGCGCAATCATCTTTCCCTAATGACACCGGCCCACCTCCCGGCGGCGCAGGGCTCCCCGAAGAATGGGAGGATTAGAAGATTTTAGAACCGAACAATGCAAATTATCCGACGTGGAATGAATAATAATCGGATGGAAAGAGGTCTTTTTGTTCAGAAGATTCGTTGTATAGATAACGAGGCTGACTCTGCTCCTCATACTGTTTTTATATCCCAAAGACATTTGTTTCAAGTATTAAAATAATGTTAAATGCCTTTTAGTACCGACCGTGCAAATTATAATGATGATAAAATGTTGTAAATTTTCACTCTGCCTAGACTGGATCATAAGACTTGTAAAAAGGAGTCAAATTTATTTCTCCCTCAAAACGAATTATAAAGATATAGCGTCGTTGATACCAAAAGATTAAAAATTGTTGAAACATTCTTTTTTAGAACGTATATACAAGATGAGAAATGATTGAAGCATGTTGAGAGGTCAAATCCAAACAAGAAGTAAAGAGTCTAAATCGAGTTGTATAAAAACAACTTTAATTAAAAGCTGAAAATAAATGCATTCTGTATAATAGGCATCACACAGACAACAGCTACTGGGAGCTCATTGAAGAAGTTGTCGAGACTATTTCAATCGAACGATCGACTGGCAGCCTTTTTCTTATAACGCAGACGCCTTTCTTTGCTATTAATAAAAACCTCGGACGATTGCATTTTATCGGCTCGTCTTGCACAGCTCACGGGCTGGCAATTCTGGCTGGCATGGCGCTCGTCGTTAACGAGACGATCCGGCTCGCCGTGGCATGAAACAGCGTTAAGCAATAACCAATCAGCCGTGCGATGACATCGTGTGGACATCGAATGTCAACCTGCGCCCACCAACCCCCCCGACCGCCGTCGGAGGAATGCCGTCGTGCCAGTGCGCGCGTTAACCTACGTCGAACCGACCGCGAATCGCTCGAAATTACGCGAAAAATTTCCCTCCGTATCGGGTGGAAACCGTTCGATTGACGTTCGACGACTCCCGCGGATTCTTTTGCTTTTCCATTTATCTGCCCAATTACCGTCCCGCCCGACAATCATTTATCAGGAAAATAATTGCATCCAGTCGCTCAAAAACAATCAACATAATTAATTGTTATTTGTATTAAAATGTTTGTTTATAAAGTTGGATTTGATAAAAATTATTTAGTCAATACTGATTTAGGAAATATTAATTTTATACGAATCTTGTGAATGTTACGATTCTTAAAATATTGTTGTATTATGGAATAAAAAATTCTTTGACTATTGGTGATAAGGATTTTGATAACTATGAATAAAATGCGTGTAGTGAGCATTTTCTTTCCTGTATCAATACCAAGAGCTTTCATCTTTGCTGCCAGCTGCTGAAATTTTCATAAATTGTGCGCTACATTTTCAGATTCTTCCTATTTAAAGTTGAAGAACTGCTTCTAGACCATACTTACATTTCAGTGCTTTTATACTAAGAACCTATTTCGCGATTCTACTATGTACTGTACGACTCTGGCAGTATTCCGTAACAACTAAGTGTGAAACCATGGAACTGAACAAAAAAAACAATCTGATCGAATCTATCTCGACCACATATCTAAAATTTTTATCGATTGTAACATATAGTGAAAGGATGTAGAGTTTTCAGATTTTCAGTTCCTTCAACAACTGGGATATGACGTTATATTTTTCTCGGTACTATAAAATTGAAAGTTCTGAGTACCACGCCGTGTGTTACGAATCTTTTGAAGCGCACGAATCTGTCCCAATATTCGATCGGAACGTGCGTGTGTGCGCGCGCGGGGGTATAGTTCTAGAAGTCGAGAATGCCTCATCACTCACCTGTCACTACCTTTAAAAGGCTCCACCTTCGACCTCTGCACCCTTTTTAACATCCTCCCTCCTCCTCCCGTCAGATCCACGCCCCTCGCTTAAATCTTTCGAAGTTAATGCCGCGAGCCGATCCGTAGCCCCCCCAAGTTCATTTCCCTTCCCTTCCCCTGAGTTCGCTTACCTGCAACATACAAATTTTCCAATTATTCATCCGCCAAACGAGTTTCCCTCGGAAAAATTGCGATAGGAGGAATATTATTCTTCGATATTGGAAATCCTCAGACGTAATGAATAGCTAGCTTTTTCAAACTTGTAGCAATATTAAAATTTCCGATTATTCATTTATTAGGAAATCGTGTAAATTATTTCTTCGGGTTATCACGAATTTACTGAAATTTATATCATAAACGTTTTTTTAATACAAATATTCCAGTATTATAAAATATAAATTCTGAAGCATTTAAATTCACTTTTCGTTTGATCCTTTTAATTTGCGCTAAGATTAAAATCCCGGAGACAAACGTATCGATGGGGTTCGGTTCAATCTCTGAGGGTATAAGGTAAAAATCGAAGGAATTCTTGGACAAAGCCGGCATGACCAACAAAGGGACGGGTTGCATCGGTAAACGGGAGATCAACGAAACCGAAAGGGGGTACCCAACCGAGGGGCAGAGAAGACAAGTTTCGGGTTAAAAGTAATCAGGATAAGCTATTGCCTCCATTACACGGGCCGTCTGCTCCCGGTTTTGTTCCGTTCCTTTTTTCCGCGTTACCCTTCCCCATTGAGGCACCGTTCTCCCCCGTCCGTCTCTCCCCCACCCGGCGCGGATCAATCGCGAGATTCTTTGATTGAAGTTCCCTTCAAAGTACCGACTTCTGCCGGCGCAATATTAAATAAGGATCGAAATGAAAATCGTGAAACTGTTTACCGATACACGTAGCCATCCAGTTTTATAATCGTATATAAAATCCATCAAAATATTCGCCGGATCTCCACGTGTATTATTCGAAGTCACGCGTTTACCTTCTCAGAATTCAAACAGCATTATCAGAAATTTCTAGTTGGTTTGATAATTATCGAGCGCAGTATCCACTCGTTAAAAGTAAATGTTTGATCTGAATAATTAATATCCGTTATCTCTCCGATGTATTTATTTACTGCAAGAGAGGAACGTTACGCGTTACAAAAAATGATTTAATTCGTATTAGTACAGAATTATACAATTTTTCAATTGATGAAAGGGTACTCTACGAAGTCAATCGAATCGTCTTTGAAATTTCCTCAAAGACTCTCTAATATTCTATCCAGAGCATGCATTACGTTCTATTAACCCTTTGCATTCGAGAGGCGACTTAGATTCGCCATTATTTTATAAAATCAAATATATATCGTTGCTTAAATTCAATTTGATTGCTATAAAATTTATGCGTGTATTAATTTAAAAATTGTAGAAAAATAGACAATTGATAATTAGAAAAATATAAAATAATTGTTATATAGAAAAGTTCAGCAGATATTTGGAGAAAAAAAAACCTCGAGTGCAAAGAGTTAAATTCATCGTAGACATAGAGAGAGGTGTCGTTATTTTTCGAGATAACTTCAATCAACGTGGAAGCGTTTCCAAAAAGAAAAATATATATTCTAAAACAAATCTTTCAGAATTTTATACGTTTTGAATTTAACTCTGTTTTCATAGGGCGTCACCAGAAAAGTTTTTTCACGCGGCACGTTCCATGCCTCCACCGGTGACTGCTAAAAAAAAAAAAACCCGTTACGCGAACCTTGTAAAAATTCGCCGTTAAAATTGAAACACGTGCCACTTTCGTCGATACTCTGTAACTATTTTTTCACGACAAATTCGCGTCCAATTTCGAGCACCGTGGCGCGCGGCGGCAGTGCCCATGTATCCAGTAACGCGTTTCAAGCGTACAGCCGGCCCGGTACGTAAAAACACGGGGAGGGACCGGCGCTGAAACTTTTAAACGGTCGGAATTTTAGGCGACCCGCCGGCCGGTGTTTTCGAAATGGGGAATAAAAAGAGGGCGTGAATGTTTAACGCGACAAACGATTCGTTTTACCCGGTGCTTAAGCGCCCGCCGTCTCCGGCTGGAAAACGTTTCACGCACACGCGTGGCGATCGCTAAATCGTGTCCCGCGAGTTTGACCGCAGCCGCTGGCCCAAACTGGCGAGCTAGATTTTTATTTTCAATTCTTAACCCTCGATTATTTTTCATATCAATTCGCGATTTATGACACCGATGATTTACAATCAGGTGAGGGATGTTACGAATGGAACAACGAAACGAAGGGTTGTCTGTCAATCTGTATACTCTGTTTCTACTTTATCACCAGTAAAAAATTCTGCTTGCATTTTATGCTTTTAATATATTACATGTGTAATGTATGTGATAAAAATGTTGATGATAAACGTCCGACTTGGGCTCAGAATTAACACTTTGAGACACAGGATTTCAGGTAGAATTTCAAAATTTAGAGAATTTTAAATGAAACAAAATTGGTATATTTTTATTTTTAGCTGAGACTGTCTATACATATATGTACGCATGAGCCTCGGCTTATGGCATATCTTCCTACATATTATGAGATTATTGACACATTAGGTCCTGCCTTAATTTGAACCGTAACATCCAATTTATAAGTACGATCTAAAATCTTTACTGAAGATAATTACCCATGAACGAAATTAAAAAATCTAAACTCATCACGATTCGTTTGATTTAATATTATTTTGAATCCTTTGCACTCGAAAGGCGACTCACGATCACCACTTTAATTAAACAAAATTTAATCATATAATACTTATATTAATTTAAAAAAAAGATTAATAATAATTTTATTAACCATAATATCATGTAAGACAATACAGAGCTCATTGAACAAATGTTCTTCTTTAAGATATG
>SHCU01001610.1:0-10647 GCA_004307685.1 Ceratina australensis | reverse complement strand
GTATAAAGTATGAATTGTAAGAATCGTGTTTAAAGCAATATTGATTAAAGATATTAATTAAACTTGTTTTAAAATCGCCTTGACTATCTTGATTATAAAAATAGTAAGAATCGTATTTAAAGGAGCATTGATTCTGAATTTGGTGCAAGGAGTTGAGACGCCAATGGGACGCACCCCGTGGCACGCGCTATAGAGAAACACCCTCTCGGGATTTAGATGTTATATACGGAGCTCTGTCATTTCCTGGCTGCTACTTCCCGATAAGACACGTGTCCTGCCAGCCACGAGGTCGTAACGCATCCCAAAAACCGGGTGGGAGAAAGCTAGCTAAGATTTATTGGGGTACGAATGATGCATCAAACGAAACGAGATTACTATAAATACCAATGTACATAGCTTAGCGAACTTCTCTTAATTTCCCCTCCGATTAATTTAGAAACCGTTTCAAAATAATATATGAATTAAAGGATGTTAAAATTATAGATCTGCACTACTTGCCGAACTTCTTACATGAATTATTATAATATGAACAAATTGTAATCGACTTCAGATTGAATTACTTGAATTAAAGATAAAGGGTGAATTTGAAGACAGGTCAGGGTAAATGATAATGGGAAACGTTCTACCCTTGCCTGTGGCATTGATCGCTTTGGGAGCTGCCGCCGCGACGAAAGGAACACGCAGGGATCGTACGAGCACAAATGAGCGCGATGTTCTATCTGGCCGACGCGAATCCTGGTGCATGTCACGAGCCCACGCCCAGAATTCCCGATCCTCTCCATCACCCCGTGGCATGGCGTGGCCGCCAAATGATATTGTTGCCCCGAAATCTCCCCATTCGTACACAACGGCGGCGACGGAACGACGACGGAATCGGGCAGGAACGAGAATACTATAGTTTGTCCCGTAAAATGCGACATAAGGCCCGAAGTACGTACAAGAAAGGGAACATCTCGAACGATCCTACGGACTGGTTCACCCATCGGGATGCAACCGTATTCGTTTTCTCTCGCTACAAACGCTGATGCATGAGATTCGCTGGATGGTCGAGCTATATCACACAGACCATTGGAATCTTTCGTTATTTGTTGGCAAAAATTGGGGAACTGAAGCGCGATATTCTGGAAATAATTACTAACTTGAAATATTCAAGTTGCCTTTTAATTGTACACGCAAAAATTTATATCTGTGATGAACGTCTTGCATATTATTTTTTGTATTTATTAATAATGTAAAACAAGGTTAACTGTCTATTTATGAATAAATAAATAATAACTTCACCTAATATCATCAAATGCAAAATAATTTGAAACAGAGGAATGAAGACATTAGATGAAAATAGGAAATATGGAATGATTTTCAGGAAGGAGCTGTGATATCACTCGCAGGGTATTTATTGCCTCATTGTTTCAAAGTCTGGCTGCCGTTTGGGCGTGGAGATCGTATCTCGGTGCGATTCACGTGTAGTACCCGGCCCCTCCATTGATTTGACAATGTCCGGAGCACGGAAGCTGGAAAGGTCACGGAAGATACCCAGGTGGAAATGCAAATAAATTGCGCGACGACCGTGGCCACGATTATTGCGCCACGTAGCCTCGCACATAACCGTCGATTTGTAATTATAATGCCGCAATTAGAAGGGCCGGCGTCGTGATCACGGCAGATCTACCGGCCGGATCGCGGAGACGATTACGATCGGACCAGTGTGTACAGCTGATCCTCGAGTTAATCTTAAATGTAATTTCTCCTCCCTCGTTTGACCCGTTCGTCGCGGTTGGGTCTTGGGAAACTAGGAAGAGATATCTTGACATTTTTTCAATTGCCTTCTCCCTCGCGTGTAAGAAACGACGACTGCCTGATGAAAGCCTGTCTAATGACGCGCTCGAGACTACCCGGTAGCCGGAGGGCCCGTTGATTGGTCGTAAACTAAATCTCCGAAGGTAACCGATAACCTCGTCAGGCTACGAACCTGGATGCCTCAAATTCTCCCTTTGACACGTTGATTTAGAAACAGTGAACCTGTCGATATTAATTTTAATCATACGCGAATTTACAACCGCGAAGCAACTTCGGACTAATTTCACGATTTCTACCGAGTAAATTATTCCACCGACGTTTCAGGATATCCCCTGGGGTAGTTCGAAGATACTTTCGAGTGAGCCTGCATTCATGGTGTCGAGCACTCGGAGTCTTAACGCGGTGCACTTACGAGCACGTGCCTTTCGAGTGTAGGTGATTCGATAAAGATTCACGTGCATGTACGTCTCAATGGTGGTCGAAGGACGAGGTCAGAAATAGAGAGAGGCAGAGAGAGAGAGAGAGAGAGAGAGAGAGGTAGATGAACGAAGCAACGAGGAGAGGCGCGAACACTACGAAGAGGGTTTATGTAAAACGGCATTCCACGTAGTGGTGTCTACTCAATCCTTATCTAAAGCAGTTATATAGAGTCGTTGGGAGTCGCGCCTTCTTCAGAAGGTAATGCACGCCCGGCTCCTCTTCCCCGTGCCTTGGTGGTTACTCGCCACTCTGGTTCCCTTTTCCACGGACAGTCTATCGTTCCCCGCGCGTTCGTTCGATCTCTCGCTCACACGTACGCAACGCGTGTGCACGCGGGTAAGTACCCGGCTAGAGAGTGCTCTAACCCGGTATTCCATCGTATCGGTTAAAGTCGCATTCTGCTCGGTTCGCCTCCGCCGGTTGTTCCAGCGTTTCTCGAAACGCGCCTCCAGGGTTATCGAAACGTAGCGAAACGTTCCCGGGGCAGGTCGCGATCAAGCCGTAACGCGGCTACGCGGATGCTTCGTCCCGATAAAGATATCTTTGGTTAAGGTACGACTCTAACGTGGGCAACCTCGGGGCCCCGGCTTGTTCCGCCGTTTCCAGGTACCTGTAGTACCTGTTAACGCTGCATCGGCGCATCGTGCACGCGGAACTCGAGCCGCAGATAATTCTCCGGAAAAATTACGAGACCACTTTTCGCTCGGCTTGTACGGCAACCACGAACGAGCGGATCTGTAGCATCGATTTCGAATCAATTAACTTTCGCGTTCGATTTAAGGGGAAGAGAGCGGTATCCTGGCACGGAACAGATACAGATATGTATACACGGAGAGAGAGTGTGAAAGAGAGAGAGAGAGAGAGAGAGAGAGAGAGCTGGATCCGATCCCAATGAGATGGAACTACTTAAGACTTAAACCGAGGGTGTCCTCGTGGCTCGTAAATACCGAGCCGCTCGGTAGTTGTAAAGCCG
This sequence comes from Ceratina australensis, assembly GCA_004307685.1. Taxonomy (NCBI): domain Eukaryota; kingdom Metazoa; phylum Arthropoda; class Insecta; order Hymenoptera; family Apidae; genus Ceratina; species Ceratina australensis. The sequence goes on along the minus strand of SHCU01001610.1, from coordinate 7,397 downwards.
CGGCAGGTGATTAAATAAGAAGAAAGACATCATTTGTCGCGTGTATCCGAGCCTTGATCGAGCCGTTTTACGACTCGCGTACAGCCTTCGGCCCCGCCGAGATAGAGTGGAACGTTATACGCCGGCCGGGGCGAGAAAGAAAAAATCGTTGCCCTCGATTCGATTGGACCCCGGAGCATCGGCACGACCCCTCGGCTCGTACACAGAAAGGCGTGTCGGTGGGGAAAAAAAGGTTGCAGATTACGTGGCGAGCGCAACTTTAGTGGCATCGTAAACCGGTATCTTTAACACCGGACGCCCACGCGTCCACGCACTATCCTAGAGCGATCTGCCTATCAACTCGGCGTGAAAACTCGGTTTAACACTCTCGCGCACTTACTGCTGCCTCCCATGACAAGCGCGGAAAGTGGCCTCGGCCTTAGCGGGCTCAACCCGCGGCACCCATAAGTCACCGGGTTTGACCCGTAGCCCTCTGCGAGTCTCGGCCCGGAGAGACGAACAATCGATTACGTTCTACCGATTCACTCGCGTCGCGCCGACGCGCTGGGAAAGGGAACGGTTAATAGACACGTCCGAGCTACTTCGAGGAATGCTCGCAGTAACTGCATGGGAAGACGTATTTGGCGAAAATTAGGTGACGCGAGAGGAGGAAGAAACGAGCAACGGTATGCATGAGACCACCTGTGCCAACGAGCCGGATGTTCCATTGACCATTGTCCAATCCCGTGGGCGGTACCGTCCTAGGAACGCGGTTCAACGAGACTTTAAATAGAGTTTAGTTGCAGCCAGTCACAAGGCAAGATCAACGACTTATTGTACCAGCAGGACTCCGAAGGCCACGGGAGAAAAGAAGGAAACTGGATTTTCCGTGAAATTTTCGTCGCTGAAATCTAGCTGGAATTTTGTAACAAAGTACGTGTAAAGTAAACTTCGTATTCACGGATTCTATTATCCAGAAAATTGACCTGCTATTTCCGTAAAAAATATATTCTCGGAAGCTCGTTGAAAGGTATCGGCTAGGTGATCGAGTTCGAATCATCGAGCGTTACCAGGGACGGAGAACACTGGCTAAACGACGGGCACGGTGTTAATTGATTGGTTCTACGTTCGCGCTGCAGCGCGTGGACCGTCTGTTGGGGATGAGTCTCTCGCACGAGCTTCAAGAAAGGAAAAGCGAGGCGCGTGGTCCGCATTTCACGCTTTACCGAAAAATTAGCCATTAATTTACGCCTGGCCGATGCCCGGCTCGAAGGCTGTTCCTCTCTCCTAATAAATTGCCTGCAACGGTAATCGTAGCCCACATGGTGTTTCCCAAGGGATTATCAAAATCCTCAAACAGTTCTAGGGGAATAATGTAACAGATGATCTACACAGTTATGAAAGCATGAATAAGAAGTACGAGAAGTCCCGAGAAAGAACAATTTAAGAAAATCGCAAAGTTTGTAAGAGTACCAATTTAGGGATAACATAATGGATTTCTTTCTCCCCAACCTAATATAACAGAGATCGCCATTTAAATTCACAAATTAACCTTTTTAAAAACTCTTCCATTGAGTTCGACTTGTAAGTGATATGAAAAACATCGGTGAACGTTAAAACCGTGAAGTGGTCCACAACGATGCTCGTTGGTACGCGGGATAACCGAATGATCAGTAGTTATATCATCATCCGGCCGGTAAGTTGCATCGTAATTACGTATTTTTTCACCGCGGCTAGAAACGCGCAGCCGCTCGCTGCCGCAGGTGTGATAGAGATCTCTTTCCAGCGAGACCACCGGCGCACGTACCGTACACGGTCTTGTAACCACCTGAACCATAGCGCGGCTCATGCCTTCATGGGGCTCGTTCCATTAGCCATCGGCGTGCGCCGTGAGACCTCGCCTCACCGAGAGATAACCCCTTCTGTCGGCGCGTCGAAATATTTTAATTCCCCGTGGATGGAAACGCCTCGTTCTCTCGCCTCGTCCGCGGTAACTCATCCGGCGCGGCGTGTCGGTTTATACAGAGCCAACCGGCCGGACCAAATTACGATCATCCGCGCGCGGCGCGAATGAGGCGTGGTTTTCCTCGTAAATTCCGGCGCTGATAAAAGGAGACGGGCACATGCCGCGCGGCAACCGTGTCGCCGAGCGTGTACGCGATTATCGAGGCCGGGGCACTGTTCCTTTTTCCAACCTTCTTAACCCGAAGGTTGCCCGGAACGGGTAACACAATCAATCCTGCGCCGCGCGTTACATATTTCCACGTTGCTGAATACAAGCTACGCTGCGCGCCCCCGTATCAATAAAATTAATTCCGATCTCGAGCGGCCGATTCCCGCGGCACGAACACGGCCGCTGATTACGTATTTATACGTCGTTACTATGCGCGTACCTGCTAGTAAAACGAGCATTCTTTATCCATCTCGCCGGCCGACCAGGGTAAACTATGCGCGTATTTGCATCTGACAAACTGGCTGGAATCCCATGGAAAAGGAGATAACCGAACGGGACGATTTTGTTGGGATTTAGCCGGGGCCCGAAGTTTACCCCGATGGCTAGCGGTGTAACCTACCCGCGGTTGTAAGTAGGTATACCCCTTAGGTAAAAAGGCCGGCGCGCCGAGGGATCACGGTACCTTACGGCCGGCATAAAACAACGATGTTAGGGGCAGCCGGGACGTTATTGCGCAACGCTTAAAACGGGTCAGAGAAGCCCGTATCATCCCGCGGTGGTGCCACCACGGCGTGCCGCGCCTCCAACCCCCTTTGAACGAAGACAAACAATGCGGCAGGGATTCTCGGACTCCTCGAACAGGATATGGAACTTGAGAAGTCGGCTGGTCAGTTAAACGGTCGGTGCGCGAGGCGTAGAGAATGAGTACCGACTCATAACGCTCGCGCGTATCTCCTCCTTCTCGTCTTCCTCCTCCTGCTCCTCCTCGCGCTGCCAAGAGAGAGATCCCGGATAAGATGGCGCCGTGGGTGGCCTACTCGCCCGGTAAGTAGTAAACGCCGAAGCGGACACGTAACCGCGGCCACGGAGTTGCGCTTATACTCGCCTTTTTCTACCCACCGAGTGTCATCCGTGCTGGCCGGGTGTTCGTGTTACCGGATAAACGGATCGAGGCCAATTCGCGACACTGATAACGCTTCGCAGTGGAATCTCGAAGGAGTTGATTGAATAAATAAATTGTCTGTAGCGCTTTTATACGCAAATTTTATGGAATATTATGTATGCGCCCGGTTAATTCATTTGAATTATCTGGAAAAGTGAATTGGTTTGTGTCATCAATATTTTAAGGATGATTGAATGATAGATATTATCATCATTGTTGAAGTACACATAGATATGGACATAGACGTGTACGTGGTTCTTGTCATATTAGATATATACATAGGGGTGATTGATAAAATGTAATTCATACATTACACTGACCAATTGTACTTAACGAATCATAGGTAATTTGCGAAGAGAATTATGGAACACAGAATTCAATTATTACACATTAATATACTTCTTTATAAATTACATTATCCAGAAATTTATATTTTATTTTTACCTGAATTTAATCTTATTTCTCATATTATATTATCAAGTTCATCGCTTAAAAAATATTATTTTATACCTAACAATATTTTATAAATTATTTTATACCTTTATACCTAAATGCTATTTGATACCTACTATCTATTTAGGGATTTTCATTAAATTTTAGTAACGAATCATTTGAGTACAAGCATTTTAGATGGTGGAACTCGTTGATGAAAAATTCATAGCTCAACTAGGTATTCATTCGTAAGAGCAGAAACTCCTTTTGAGTAGTATCGGTCTACAAACACTCACTGCATCGGGTGGATACCCGAGATTGGTGCAGGTAGATGGAACCTGTCAGTGCACGGCATATAATTACAGGATATTTAGTGGGCATTCGGGTGCACCTGTGAGTAGGTACCCTCTCAAGGTGATCCGTAAGGAAGGCGAGAGGGGTTGGGTACACGAGGCATGGAATAAAATAGCCAGGCGTAGGCGAGTGTCCGGTTCCCTTTGTGTCCGCTACCTGTCTTAAGACATCGTTCCCTCCCTTCCCTCTCATCTCGGCTCCTTCTTTTTCCTTGCACGCGCGTATTTACGGAGAGGCACGGGGGAGGCCAGATCCTTTGATAGCACGGCATTCTTGCCCATTCGTCAGACATTTGATAGCTTCACGTGGGAGCCGCGGAATTCTTCGTGCTGGCTACCTTCATCCTCCCTTAGACCCCCTCCGCGTCGGGTACGCGTGCTTCTTACCGTCGATACTTTTTCCCGATAGCCGCCGCCGAGAATCCTTTTCTTTTCCCGTGTCTCTAACGCCCGGGCCGCGACTCGCACGTTACAGACTCTTCGTTCTTCCATCTCCGACCCAGGAATGCGCGTAACTCTCGGCGACTACCAGATTTAGTCGAGCACGAATTATTGCCGGCGCGGCGTCGTGTACGTACGGTCGAAGAATTTTCAAGGAAAACGGGCATTAATTGTGCACAAAAGCTGGCGGAACAACAACCTTCCAGCCCGGGCGCGTTATCATTTGACAAATAATCGTGGATGCCAAAGCGGACGGCTGGCTGTTTCCAGCCGCGGCGAAATAATTAATGACACGGCGCGTGTACCATCGGTGCGATTTCGTTGTAACCGAGCGAAAAGTTCGTCAAGCGAGGCGTTCGCTGCGCCTTGGAAGAGGAATTTGCATAGCGGTTATCGCGGGCCGCGACATGTGCCGGCGACTACCTAGGAACCAGCCCGGGGTACTATCGCGTTTGCGCCGGTGGACACGGCCACGGAACGCATAAATAGAAGCGTACGCATAATGCACGTAATATATTTGTAGATCGCCGTGATACCGGCGCACGGTGGCATACCGTACGCCGAAGCGTCGCGATCACCGTCGCTACGCCATCCGCGGCACGCCGCGCCGTGCCGTTACGGCTCACGATACGCCGCCGTAACCTCGGGGGAGCACGGCGCGGCACCTCTCTGCCTGGTTTCGCTCGTGGTGGCCACAGCGAGCCATCGGGGCAGCGAGGAACCTCGCCATGTGGTGGGAGACGGCATATGGGCACGCGCCCAAGATCTGATAAGCTCCGGTCTTCTTGAATAGACCACAATCATGGGGGTTAGATATTAACTCGCGGAGATTCCCGCGATGGGAATTTTCGCGTAACGAGAACCTGCAATTGACGGGACGTTATCGGAATATCGAGTCTCCTATGGGTGAAGATTGTTGTAGACGAAGGCTGAAGGGTTGTTGCTTGTTAGCAAATGAGTTAGAGCTGATAAAGTATCGGATAAAAAGCGTACGGTAGATTGAAGGGAAGAGTGCAATTTTAAGGATTAGTGCGTGTCTGATGGCACGTGTACGTAACCGAATACGGATTTGCTATTGAAAGAAGTTACTAAAATCAAAACTGGTTTCTAAAACCATCTAACGATTCTTTGCAGTAAAAATTTTCGATTCAGATTTTGCTAGCTTCTGAGATGTGATCTTCGATATCCTGTTGCAAAATTTTTCAAATCATAGTAAATCTATTACTGTACGCATAGAACGTGTATTACATTCCACATTTCCAATAATTAATTTTATTTCCATTAACCAACGAAAAAAAGCAATTGTTAGATTCATTATCTTGGTCGTGTATTATCATCGACGAGGTAGCATCGGGGTCGATTCATTAGAATCGATTTCATGGGCAATATGGTGCGGTGTCGGCTAACCGGCTGCTCGTTGTTTTTGTCAAATTAATTGGCCGGCAATTACCGCATTAGATAGATGCTCGCATGCCGCAGTAGTAGATACATTTTCGCGTCAGTTGTTGAACATGTTGCAACTGAAACCGCGAACCGTCGCGTCGCAACGACAGTAGCGGTACGTTAAACGCAGGCGTATGGCACGCTTCGGTAGGGAAACGATGTCGGCGATCCCTCCGCGCATGAATTATCGCCTAGAACGAGTTGAAAGGGGTCAACCGGCTGTTCACGCATGGCATTAAACGTGGCCGGAACAAATTCTAAAATAATGCTCGGCTAATTTGAAATGTTAAACAATGAGGAACGTAATTCCAACCAACGGAACGATGAATTTCACCGCGGTGGGCCTCGCTTCGAGGAGTAATTTCAACGAATCAATCGCTTTATACGCGTATGGAAGATCCATCGTGATTGAGTTCTCTATTAGAATTTTGCCCCGTAGCGATCTGAAAGAAGGATCTTCTACGAGCAATAGCTAGAAAGAGGTGAAATGAACGGAATAATAGCATCGGGAGGACGAGGTTCCAGCTGTGACGTAAAAATCCCGGGGAAAGCCTGCGAGACATCTCCATATTTTCCTAACGCGGCGAAACACTTTCGAACAACCGGGGAGCCAAGAATAGCCGACGGCCGAGTTGCATCACACCGGCCGGAGAAAGGAGAGTTCGTCTCTCGCGTGGCTTGCCCCCAGGTCGGAAGAAAAATCCCACAGTTCGAGATGCACGAAAGACATTATGCCTCTGATTGGTATTGGTCCACAGAACGGTCCTGGACAAAGCACCTTGCATTGTGCCGCTGTCAAAGCCCGAGGGGGCTACGCTGGCCCCCTGATTCCAATCGTAACGAGATTATTGTAGGCGTTGAGCCATAGAGAATAACCGTGGAGTTCACAATGAGGAGTCCCAGAACGAAATATCCCTCTGGTCCCTTTAAACGCTGTTGCCAAACTCCTCTATGTTTTCCCATCTCTTTCACCTTCCAGCGTACACAGCTTTTCCATTCTTCTCGCCCTCTTAGCTGCCGATGAATCCCGACGTTCTGTCAAAGCACCGGAAGGCGAGACAGGTACGACCGAGACCGGGACTGGGACATGCATACCTGGTACAAAGGGCCGACCGCGAGTAGCTACGCGAAAATCAGAGGGAAAATTGATAAAACCGGGGAGAATTTGCACGGCGATGCGGTCTTCAGCCCGGGTCAACCGTGAATCCGGCTTACCGGCGCGTAAAATATCGGACGGGGGACTTCGCTGGGGACTTTTTTATTACCCACCAGTCGGATTAACGGTTCCCCATCTCCCGATCCTCGCGCGTTATCTTCCTCGTCCTCGTATCCTGGATCACTCGAAAAATATGGAACGGCCTCGCGGAACAAGCTCGAGGTCGCCCCCCCGAGCGTACCGGCGTGGCACTCATTTTATGTACTCGTAAAACGAGCCGTATTTACGCGTTTATGAGATACACTGGCGCCGATACGGTTTTCCATACGTTTACTTACTTTGTATAGATTAAAGGTGGGAAATCCTTTTATCGTTAAAGGCTACATTTAATTATGTAGTAACGAAGGAGCCTGTTTTGCATTCTAATATTTGAAACCGTAGTAGAAAGCAGTTCTTCATCTCACGTTCATGTTGACT
>SHCU01001608.1:0-12647 GCA_004307685.1 Ceratina australensis | reverse complement strand
TTGGAGTTCATAGTGGAAGATAAGATACCGCCTCGAGCGCAAAAGGATGCAATGGCCAGTAAACCAGTATGTTTCAAGATCATGCCTGAATCATTGCAGAACACGAGAGACAGAACGAACGTGCCCCGATTTCATATTTCTGGGAAATTAGATTCGTTGTATTGTAAAATCTCTGAACCCTTGACGGGAGAGGTAAGCCACAAAGAGTATACGTGTACCGCGTGCATTCCTCGGGTGTAACATCCGAATTTTAACAAATGGAAGATTTGTTAGTCGCGTAAAATAACAGTAATTTCTACCGCCGATCCGAGGTGGTAATTGAAGGTTGCAACGCTAGCATAAGGTCGATCGAACTGCAGTTGGTGAGAGTGGAAACGTGCGGCTGTGCAGAGGGCTACTCTAAAGATGGTAAACGTCGAATAGAGTGACAACACTGTCTTTTTTTCAGTTAATCATCTTATAATACTACGTTTATTTCAGCTACGGAGATACAAAATATACAAATCGGAGATGGAGACGTTTGTAAACAATTTCCTATACCGATATACATGATATTTCCTAGGCTATTTACATGTCCTACATTGAGTACCAGTAATTTCAAAGTGGGTAAGCGTCGATCGGCTCGAAGAATACTTGTCATCTCTGAAACTGGTGTCGGTGTGCGATTTGCTCTGATGATGAAAACATTTATCTGTTACAGAATTTGAAGTGAATCTAATCGTAATATTTCAAGATGATTACTTGGTCACAGAAAATTTTCCCATCATATTGTCAAGATATTAATATGTTCCTCTATGGAAGCAAATGAGATTTTACGTAGCGTTGGATTTCACGTAGATTATGGATATTCACAAATTGTATACATGTATATCTCTTATGATATTCTGTTAAATATCATTGAAAAAAGAAAATACACGAAACAATTTGTTTTCGCTTCGATGCACATACAAGTATTATAGTGAACATGGAGGGACAACTCGTTTCAGTAAAAAATTCACATTTTGTTTACTACTCAAGTCCAACTTTTTGAACAAATAATTTGTAGTACTTCTCCACTTGTTTGTTATGAGTTAATCCGACCGAAGCCAATAGCACCACGTAACCGAGTACAAACGTTAATAATTTATGTTGCTTGAACCATGTCAATATTCCTCTGCTCTCGGAGGTGCGCCTGCGAAACAATCGAGACTCAATAGATATTTCCATGCGTGTCCATTTATACCGGATCAAACGTGGTATAATAGGTATTCCTGTAGGAATTACTACTACTACTACTATCATTAATTACCTCGTTGCTTGAACTTGGTGGCTGTAAACTAGAAGATACCGTACCCTGACCAACTCGCTATTTGTTACCAAATAATATTTATTTGGTACTCTTCCGCCTACAGAATCCGTGACCATGCTCCTGGCACTGTCTTCTGCAAAACGCGTCGCGCATAAGAAACGACGATACACGACCTCGATGCCGCCTACTCACCCTTGTCCGTGATACTCCTGATCTTACCTGAATCTCCAGTTTTTACATCGGCATGATCAACGAGCTCGCACAAAGCTATGCAGCTCATTTCGCTTCCCAGCATGCTACCTCCCCAACCGTAACCAGCGGGACTGTAGGGTAAACTTACGCCTAATTCGCTCGAGAGATATATCCCTTTGCCAAACAACGATTTCTAAAAGATACATCGTCACACACACACACGCACACATAAAATTTACACGTGTCCTACATAGAAAAAGTTGAAAAACTGTTACGGTACCCGGATTGTGGACGATTACCTTGCACATGCTCTGTTGCAAACCGTAATGTATAATGGAATGAAAATTCTCTAAGCGACTACCATGATAGGCATAAAAAGTTGAATGGCCTTGTGCGATCGTTTTCCATCTGTCCTCTGAAGTAGATTGTTTTGTACTTGCAACTTGGAATATTAAGTTCGGAGCAACTAGAGACATTTCTGAGGGTGCTTTCCTCAATATCGTGTCGTACTGTATTACAACAAGCATTTGTTCAAATTTTTAACAAGCTCTCAATGAAAAGCAGATGAAAATTAATGATTCTAACATCGCTATGTTACTATTTGTCATCATACTCGAACTTACACTTTCTTTTTTAATGCTTTTTATATAAGGATCTCTCAGACGAACTAGAACCCAATGTAACAAGTCTATAGCCGACCTGTATCTCTCATAGACATTTGGTTCTGATAATGCTTCGAGTATCACGGTCAACGGAGGAATTACTTCTATAGCTCTTCTCTGTAACACGAAAATTACAGAGAATCTAGAAACTGAACGATCGATCCACTGATTCGAAAAAGCCTTCTCTTTCGCTCTCTTACCAAAGCCTCTATGTCCTTGCATTCATTTTTTATATACATCGGTGGAAAGGGTTTCAGGCAGGTATCATAGCGATAAGTGTTACAGGCTGCTACGAACAATGACCACTTAAGATCAGCTGCCCTCATATCTTTTTCCAACACGTATTTTAAACATTGAATTTTTTTCTCTACGTCCTCGGGTCTCGTGGAGTCTAATCGAGTGGCATACACCACATCTACCTCTGATTCTTCTTTCTCCATTCTGTCATCCGGGTTATTCTTTTTCTGATTCTCTTTCCCTTTGGCCACATTATGAACGTTCTGCTTCTTGTTCAGACCATCCATTGTTAACGAATCAAATCTAGCGGTCAATTATCGGCATATAAAAATTTCAATGTTTCGATGATCTTATTCAAAAATCATATAACGAAACGTAAGTGAAAATCCATATTTTCTTTTTTTCGGATAACAGAGAGGTTTACGCACGTACGTACGTTTCGTTTTCGTGAAACGTATAATTTATAGGTGCTTGTTGCTTCGATGATCTTGCTCTTGAACGTACGAGAAAGAAAAGAATGGAAAAAAGGTAAACGTAAACATAACCGAGGAGGCGGTCGTCAAAAAAATAAATAGAGTTACGAATACTTCGAATAATGGCCAACGTACTTACAATCCACAACGGGCATCTTCGAAATTTCTAACGCTTCCTCACGGTGATTAATGAATGATAAACAGAACAATTAATCGGTTTAAAGTAATATATTTAAACTAGCTTTACAACGAATTTGTACTGAATTCATGACCATTGTCCTGAAGTTTCATGGTTCCTATCATCATACGGATTACATCTGTTTCTTTGCGTTCGTTTGTTATACCGCCTATACATTTGTCGTTTCTAATAGCCCATTTTTCAAAACATTTATTAGTTACAAGTAGCGAGTATGCACATACATACATACATACATAGGGCTCGTCTCGCGATTAATCGAATCGACGTCTATAAATTAACGATAAAAAAACGACGCGAATCAAGATCCTAAATCCTTAATCATATCTCAAGCTTTTCATCTCTGATCTCGAGCGTCTGTTCACTCTGTTCGTTTTACACCCGCGATGAATATTAACTCACTGTCCCAATGAAACATCGAACGAACTGATCGTACAACAGATACGAACTGATTGCAAACGCCATTACCGCCATCATTACTTTCTCTTACTATGCGCATCAAGGTTCATATGTCATTTCCATGTTATGCCATTATTAAATATAGATAGTCGCTTAATGCTACGATCTCTGTCTCGTAGCGAAGTCTGTCAGGCTGTTAAAGATAAACGAGCAAGTAGTTCAGCTCAAGTATCAATTTAAACCGGTGAGCATTCAGATGCCGTTTACTACCTAGCCTAGATAAGAGTACCCTATACCTCGTTCCCTCGCTCTCTCTTGCTCGTTATCCCTATTTCATAAAATGAAATATTTTCCCCGCGTCCACGTATGAATAAAAGACTCGTAGGAAAGGAATTTTCCTTTGTTTTTCATATGCAGGGTACCACGGAAAAATAAAAGTATCTAAACGTATCAGCGCGGCACGATTTGTCGAATGTTCGTGCGGGCACGTACCGCGCATGCGCCGAGCCATTCGTACGCGGCGAGCTGCCATCTTGGGTCGCCATTTTGAATCGCCGCGGCGTAATATGGCGTCGTGTTCGGGTTCCGTTCCTGTGCTGGGCGCGGGTAGTAGTTAGAGGCTTTGTCGCGGCGGGTATATATTCGGAGCGCGAGGTAAAAAAGACTGAACCGTCGTTACCGGTATAGGGAAGTTGATCCGAGAGATTGCCAGGCATGCGGCTCAATGTCATGCTTCAAGGTAAACTATCGATGACGTCAGTGTACGTCACTTAACAAGTGGGAGTGGATGGGTAGATGTCGGCAGGCAGCCGTGGTGCTGGCTCTCGCGAATAATCGCAGGCAAAATTCGCAGGCGGATGATAGACCCCGCGTAGTCGCGATAATGTCGCGTGCCTCCAAGTTCTCGCTGCCGTGAAAACAACCGGGGTGAACGAGAGAACCGTCCGGAGCAAGCAAGCAAGCAAGCAAGCAGGCAATATCAGAAGGAAGGAAAGCAAGAACGAACGAACGAACGAAAGGAAGGAAGGAAGGAAAGGAGCGAAGCTGCTACTGCTGCTGCTGCTGCTGCATACATCGCCACACGTGTTTCCGCGGTAAATGGAAAAACACCGAAAACAATTTGCGCATGTCCGACCACCGATGACGTCACGAAAATTGTGCTTTTGATCAAACTCGCTCTCTCGCTGTTCCTTTTTTTCCGCTGTGGACGTAATAATGTGGAAAGTGAAGTAGCCGTCGTTGAAAAGCTCTGTGGGAGCCGCGGAGAAGCCGGTGTAAATCGTGAGTAAATTTTCCCTCTGCTATCACTTACGTCTTTTTCTATTTGTCGGTTAGAGAAGTCATTCCGTTGACTTACAGTCTGTTAACATGGCCTTCACACGCATACGCGTGCATGTGTGCGCGCGAGTGCTGTGTAACACACACGTAAACGTGCATGCATACACGTACACATACGAATACGCGCGCACACATACACACTAACATATGTAGGAAGCGTCCACGAGAAAAAAGTGTTCAAGGGAAGAAAAAGCTCGTTCCTTCGGAGATATTCTAACGTCGATCGCCTCATCGTGGGCTACGATCAGATTTACGAGAGGTGTAACACGCGAATCGGTGAATTCGACTGATAAACAGTCGCTTTCTTTACATACGATATATTGATCTTTCCCCGAAGGAGCCGATTCGAAGAGAGAGAGATAGAGAATAAGAGAAGGAGGGAGATGATAGGTACCATTGTAATTAAAATAATTAGTTTAATTGTTGCGAATCGTTGGACCACCAGACTCACGATACGATGATCCTTTTCTATTAACTTTACGTTTCACGTTCGGTGAGAACATCAAGTTGTGTCGCCTCGTTTGCGCGCACACACACGCACACACACGCGCGCGCGCAACAAACAGCTCGTCGTTGTACGTATGAAATTAACGTCGAAATTTCATTCCTTCGCGGAGAAAAGTTCGTTTAAGATGTTTGCAACTTTATCGTTGCCACGAATCACACGTATTTCATTTACGAGTTACGAGTTTCTTTTGCCAATGTTAATTATCTTTCACGATCAATGAATATTGCAGCGTGTTTTTTCCAACAGACATATGCTGCGTTAGCATAATAGCATTTAAACGCAAGATTTATGCACTTTGTGTATTTTTACTGGTACTTTAGTAAATAGTGCGGCGATCATAAGTCTCTCATTTTATATCGTGTAAACGAGGTAGCGTTGAAATTTAAAAAGTTTAAACATTCTTATGCACAGAATGCTATCATCGAGTCAAGGGATTCGTTTCACATCCATTTACATAGTCTCGTTGATAAACTATGTTTTCTAACTATAATCTTACTCATTATTTACAAAATTGTATATTTTTCCAATGTGCTAAACTAACGCAAAGGGGGGAACGATTATATCTTTATCGGATGCATCGGTAGTTTTGCGTTCGTGATACGTATCACGATGGTACGTCAATTAATAACAGGTGTTCGAAGGGAACTCCACGTTTAGGTAGTGGTCGATCGTCGTCGAGACGAGAACGTTATGCCGAGAAGATAATTTTTTATTGCAAATTTTGTAAATAACTGTGAGATGCTGCCACCTGGGAAATCTCAACTGCACGTAGTGTCATCGGTAAAACAGAAAGCGGCATTTCTTATACGAGTATACAGTACTCTGATTCCACATTTTAAAGAAATGCGAAGGAAGTTATAAGTATTTCCATATAAAAAAAATTTGTTCTCCATACTTTTTCCTTGATAAAACTGGTAGTCTCGTAATTTCAATGATTACGTTCGTTTACTCCTACCCGTTTAAAATCAAGCGACACGCATTGGAAGGAAGCAAACTCTATGCTTCTTTCTAAAAATGTAAAAATGTGCAAAATTATGGAAAATGACGATGTCACGTTGATTCTATATTTTATTCTTATATGAAAAATTCGCTGTATAAGTATGCTATTTACTTGGACGGTCGCGCGAGGATCATTCTGATCGTCAGTGGAAGGAGATAAATACGAACGTGTGCACGGAACACGCGTACTCGACGCAACACTGTACGGTGAAAGGAGACCAAGCTGGTAATTAAAATTTGTTACCCCGTTGCGCGAGGAAACTTATTGTTGAACCTCGCGCGAAACTTGAACCTGAGCGCATAATAATGCGCGGCTGACTCGTGGCAAAGAATCGGGCAACCTCGAGGTACACGGATGTACAATGGGGATCTTCGAAGCTATGTAAATGAACGAAACGCGTGTGCACCTACAGATGACCCGAACGTCTATCGATTATTCTCGGAGACTTACGTCCTGGTAATTTTGAGACTCACAAGTGGAAATAGGGCCGATGAAGCGGATCGAAGTTCCAAATAGAGATCGCACGCGAACAGCTAGTTCGTTTCGCGTTAGATAAAATTTCCGTGATCTCCCTGGATGCGGGATGCTATCAGAAATTTTGTTTTCTCCTCTTTTTGGTTAGACGATTCATCATGCCCTCGAGTCACGTCTCTTCGACTGCTCGTTGAGACTGCTCGACAACGAATCGAGAAGCCGGCACAGTTCCTCGAGACGGTTTCGAGTTAATCTCAAACCACCTCTTCGGTTACCTTTGCAGCGATCACCGCCTTCGCCGTTGCATCCGAAAATTGTGCGGGGTTCATAAAAATTCCACGAAGAAATTGTGCACGTCGTCGTGCACTCTCGACATCGATCCTAGCCACCCACTCGCTACGGAGAGAAAGAATACAGTTTCATCGATAACCTTCCCGGGAACAACCCCAACCCCAACTGACGTCATTCATTTTCGAAACATTATGCAAGCTTTGCGAATCGCGTATTACCTCTCGCAAAAACGCGTACTATTCTCCATCGAGAACGAATTTTTGTACCGTCCACCGGTGACCGAAGAAGGCTCGCTCATTTTTCTCGTTTGCCTGATCGCCGATCGGATTAACTTTTCAACGGATACATAAAATTGTTGGTAAACAATATTGTAGGAATGCATTTTCTCTTCAACGTTAAATATGACGAATATGAACGTATCCGTGCGAATCGGCCCGACTAATTAACAAACACGGTTAACATTTCATCGGTCGAAATTGCATCCGCGAGAACGTGAACTGTTCTCGGAAATAAACTGTCCTTAAAAAGAATCACGCCCGGCGAAATGAAATTCTGTCATTAACGTCACTCACGGTCTGTTCTCCTTTTTATTTGACAAATTCCAAGCGAACCCGCGAACCGATTCGCGAATTACCGAGACCGGCATCCTCCTCCTTCTTCCATATCGGTCGATCAATGGCGAATTTAGAAATAACATTTAAACCGATTTGTCGAACGGTCGTCTTTTAATGGGACCGGGCGCGCCGACTAACTCGATTCGAGCACTCTGCGATTCTGACGCTGGTTTTAATAATTCACGGGCTTACGTGTGTATTCTTGGAACCGCGGAGTAGATGGGTTATCCGCGATAAAATATAATTCGTGTGTCAGAGCTCATACCCCATTTCGTCGAATTCGTAGATTTCGCACGACCTTAGGGGTACATAGACTTGGCTGTGAGCGCGCGCGCCACGATCCGCTACTTTGCGTCTTCTCTTTAAACCTCGAGACGGTCCCCCTGCTCGCGGCGATGGCGGTGTTCGATCAAAGATGCGAGTCGATCACCATCTCGCGATCAAGCGTTCAAATCCGAACAGGCCGTTGTCACCGTTTCGATCCAGAGATACGTGCCTCTGTTATTTTTGTCCCAACGGCACGATTAGACCGATCAAGTTTTATTCTGAAAATACGTTAAAATTCCAACTCGTTATTTTAATGACACGCGTCCAGAACGAAACGAATTTTAAATTCTACACTTTCAAATTCCTCGTTTGGTATTCAGTTTCGGAAATTACTTTCGAAAGATCAAGTTATGTACATACGTAATGGCATCAGTCAAATCCTGGCGAAATATTTTTCTGTTCGTATCGGAACTTTTTTTTATTCAAAGTAGAATTAGGTAATGATACGTACAAAAATGAAACGGATGGGTGTTACGATATAAGAAATCTGTCTTATCTGACATGCAAATATTTAAACGCGATACAGAAAACGGGGGAGTCTGTAAAAAGTTATCTCTAATTATTTATGATTCTGATATTTCTTTGTAAAAACCGATCGAATTTCCCCTTTCTCGCTTCGACTATGCTTCCCACAGTGGCCATCATATTTTCCGCGCATCAGCCGAAGAAGAACCGCGGATGTCGGTCCGTTGGAAACGCACTCCCCCGTCCCTCTCTCTTTCTCCCCACGGTATCGGAAAAACCGACCCCGCACCGCGGACTGGTTTTCCTTTTAACAGTCATTTTTTTTCCCCGGTTAAAGCCGGGGCTGTCTTTGAGGCTCGTGTCCCCGCGTCAGGTCACGATTGACGTAAATCTGAACGCAACTCCGATGATTCCTTCCGCCTACTCTCACGTGCGACGCACACGTGTTATTGTGGTCAAAAGTCGATTGTCCTGCAGACATGTAAACCATGTTTAAATACGTATACGTTTTATGGTACATACACTGCCGCTCAAAAGTATGTGGACACTTACCATGTTCATGAAGTTTATGATATACATATAATGTATACTCTTATTATTAAGCAATATTTGTTGTTATATTCTATTACGAATATCTATTCTAACAGTACTAAATTAATAATTTAGTTGTCACCCCAATTACCCGATTTGAATCGCATAGAAAAACTATGGGATCACGACAGTTCCGAAAACGATGTCCCAAATCTGAAAAACATTTGTGGGAAATCTTCGAATCTGAGTGGAACTTTATTAATCGCGAAATGTAATAATGACACAGTTAATAGCCAAATTGCCACGACTAGTAAACGCGCCGGTGAATATGTAGATGAGAAGAAGATATAATTATCCTTTATCATTCTCGGTGAAATATTTAATAAATTATTATTAAAATATGTTCTCCGACAGTGTACGAACTGGAATACATACATGATAATCAAATTTATCAAAGATATCGTAACTTCTTTCAGGCAGTTTTAAGAATTAAGGAAGTGTCCACATACTTTTGTGTACGTGTACACAGTAGCTACGACGAAGAAAAATTCGGGCAGATTCGTTCTCATTATTAATACCGTACCGTTCGAAATAAAAATAAAAGGATCGTCGCGCAAAATGAATCGAGAATATATTCGAATAATATCTGATAATGGGATTCGCGCGCACACGGACACGCTACTGGTTTCCTCGCGAAGAACGCGTGGAGTGATCGTTCTCGGCGGAAAAAGTAGCGATCCGAAATTAATCGCAACCGACGACCTAGTGTTCGCGAAACACACAAATCGTAAAATTCTAGTACGAGTTCTGCCATATCTCTTCTAAATCTCTGCGATAGTCGGACATTATTTCGACGAGCGTTCACGTCTCAGCTTCATTAATATAATTACGGGATATAATTGGATGGAGAGGGATAAGATTTTGTTTCTGGCAGCATCTTTGGTCTCCTCCATTCGCCGCCCATTTGCCATTATACGGTGCGTGACAATGACACGCGTCCTATCGAACTGTCATTTCCAACGGGTACAATCGTAGGCATGAGAGTGACAACCGGATAAAGAGCAAATTCCCGAAACTTGGACCTCCGTTGAATTTGATAGTTACTCGTTTCCTTATAAATAGAAACAATTCTTCTCCGCATCTTTCCTCCGAGTTAAATTCAATGAAAATACGCGGATCTCCGGTCCAGACAGATTTGTTGTTCCGGTCCGTCGTTGTACCGACACCCCTCGTTCTATTCTTCTCAGCAAGATAATCAATGATCATATACGGTCGGCATTTTGGGAATACGTTTCTATTCCCGGGTTACACGATATCTCGTTGTTGCCTGTCAGATTACAACCTCGCATCGCGGCGCGTCGTATAATTACATTTCGAGCGAGCGATCTGTGATCGCTCGATAATTTTGGGTCGCGATGGCGTCTAAGAAAATACAAGTATTCGCGCGGGAACTGGTCCGACCGACGTGCCTCGTTTCACGGCCCACCTCACCCTGGCCCGTGGACCCGATGCCAGCACGTGTTCGGGAACACGTGCTGTCACGGCGTCCACCGTTCCCCGCTAGTTTTTCATATTTGCGCGGATCCGATCGATTTTATTATTCTCCGCCGATGATCAAAAAAGCAGCTCTCTCGTCGAGACCATCTCCCGGCGATTTTAGCCGACTAACCGCGACCGAATCGAAATTCGATCGAATGATCGAAAATTGAAATTTACGAGATCGATGTCAACGAGCCAGGAAGCTGGAAAAGAGTTTACTCGGGCCTCTGGGAGACGTACGCCTTCGGACAATTATTTCGGACCCACTGCCGCTTACGTTTGAGTTCCCTAGCGAGACAATATTCACAAGTATTGAGAAATATATTGGTTTACGTTTCAATGCTCTGGTATATGATGATCCTGGCAAAGGCTCTGCCTGGAGCATTGAAACGTAAACCAATAGATTTCTTACTACTCGTGAATATTGTCCCTAGGGAAGGAAACTCACACGTAAGCAGTAATGGGTCCAGAATAATTGTCCGAAGCTGTACAGCTCGGTGTGCCCCACAAAACGAATCCACTGTGATCGTGCACGACACCGTGGTACCGTGTCCGATCCGCAGCAGCACCACCGGAACACGGTGGGTACCGGAGGGGGTGTGCCGCTTCGAGCGGGCGAGGCGGTTCCGAGGGTACGTACGCGTCACGGCGCGGTATCGAGGGGTCGATTATAAATTTTGCACGCGTGGTACGGCAACGTGTACGCTCGAGAGATTTCTATCGAGGATCCGATCCGATTCACACTCGATACACAGCCGTGCGCGCGGATAGGACAGGTCGATGGGGTCCGGAGAGAAGGACGACGGAGGGACGGGGTCGCGCGTAACAGCGACGAGACGAAGGGTGGAAAGTAGCCTCGCGCAGGTACCAGCGCGCACCTACGTACGTGCACACACCTACCCGCTTTTCCCCCTAAGGTTGACTCGCTAGCACGTAGCTACACCTACGTACCCGAGGCAGCGGATAGATAGCCGGCTGTGTGTAATCGAGGAAGGAAAGGTGTAGCGCGCGCGCGTGTAGCCGTACAGGTAAAAGGAACGTCGTCATGGAAACGACCATGGCCATTCTCAATCAATACGCGATGGGATGGTTCGGCCGGTGACGTAGAATGAAAGACCACGTGGTCCTATCGGCCACGTGCGACGCCTCCGTTTTTCCTTTCTCCCTGCCGCCCCCCTGCCGAACAACGTTCCGCGCTTCCTTTTTGCTCGCGTGTCCTATACGTATATACACGTTTCTACGGGCCCGTTCGTCGTCGCAAAAGTTTCGCGTACCGCCGTCAAACGAGGTTCAGCGGCTTCCAAGATAGAATTTCTACTGCTTTTTCGAACCTCGGTTCGCTGCTCCGGTATCAATAATTTCATCGAGCGGTCTCATCGACAAATTTTCTGTTCTCGTGCGACTCTATAGGAGCATAATAGAGCAACAAATACGCGAGAAACGCGTCAGAGCTCTTCCGCCGACGCGATGGGGTTGCGTGACGGTAGGAGCGAGGAGAGACGAGTAGAAGAGGTAGATGAGGTTCGCTGCGGAGGCTGCGGCGTGCGGCGCTGTCGGGTTCGACTTCTCAAGGTGTTCGACGAGCCAGTGAGGAGAGAGAGAGAGAGAGAGAGAGAGAGAGAGAGAGTAAAGGAGGGAAAGCGAGAGGAGACGAGTCACCGGTGGGGGCGAGCGCGACGCCGGGCGTCCAGCGATCGCGCCTTAAAAGGTTCGACGCCGCACGCGCCCAACATCTGCCAGCTCCTCCGCGTACCGTACACCTCCTCTTTTCTCTTCATCTGGTAGCCGAGCGCGACGCGCACAGCATCCGCGTCCCTCGCCCGCCGCCGCCCCTGCACCTCGCGTGTCGCCGACTTCTGTGTACGCGTTCGACGCGTGCACGCGTGAGTAGTACCGAGAGAGGGAGAGGGAGTTATGGCAAGTTCGAGGAAAGAGCAGCTCGCGAGGGGCTCGCCTCCATATGGAACCCGAGGAAAAAATTATTGTCAAATATACCTGGTTTCACTGGGAAACACGGGAATTAATGCTAAACGCATTTCGCGGGGTTCAAATTTACTCGAAGTCGTGAATTAGCTGAAAAAATGAACTGCGATCATAAAACGATTCTCAATCA
>SHCU01001607.1:0-18899 GCA_004307685.1 Ceratina australensis | reverse complement strand
TGTGTGTAGCGGGTAGCTTTGCAGGCATACAATGCAGCAATCGTTTTAACACGTGAATAACATTTTTACGACGTCGCGAATTCATTTCCATAAAGCACTTTTCTCGAGGCATTAACTAGAAGCATCGCAACTGGTTTTGTAAACGACGCCGGATAGGATACGCCTCGCGCGATGGAATAAAAATCGCAAACAGTTTAACAAGCATTATTTCCCCTACCATCTATCACGAGCCCACGGGCTTTATGCTTTATTACTTTACGATGACTTGCTCACGTGAGAAATAATCACGTTACCAGGAGAGGGACAGCCTCTGTGGAGAGTCCAATCAATTCTCTTCTATCTAACCCGATCTGAACAGGAGCCAAGCTCGTCCCAGTTTCTAGAACCGATCCGCACATACTTTATCAAAACCGAGCAAATATTTTCGAGATCGATGAAAAAGCGACGAGTAACGTGTCGACCTGAATATGAAACGGTATTAACCCTTTCGCTCCGATCGCCGGATATATCCGACATACATTAATACAAATAATTACGATAATAATATAAAGATAACAATTATATAAACGTAATAAGAATAATATAATAAATTAATGTATAATAAATAATATTAATATAAATTAATATATATTTTAATCTACATACATCACTTTCGTCGGGTGGTCCCATACGAGAGTATTGCTAAGGCGGACCGAACTGCAGTAGCGACAGGGTTAAAAACTGTATAGGAGAAAGCTCGCTCGAAAACGCGTGAGAGGAAGGTTACGCGAGATCGGGCCATCTAACACGACCGGGTTTACATAAACGAACCGCAATGAATCATCGATGTAAATCGCGAGAATGATTTGCTCCACTCTTTAGTTACGATTCAGAACGTCGTAACTTTCTTCGCAGCCACACCTGTCCGAAGCTACGGCTATCAGGTGTCACGGCACGATAGCATTCGCTTCCCTTTGGCAGCCGCGGAATTCAGATAGCGGCTCTTCTCTTCCGGCTGCACGCAGCTTACGTATCACGAAGCCGCGTTACGTAACGCGCGAAAAGCAGACCGACCGCGGGACGTAACGATCCACGTATTGATCGGATCTACGCACGGTCGCGTTCGGCGAGCCTCGTGGAAACTCGTTCGCGTCCGCTCGAACTATTCGTCATTCTCCGATTTTCAAATGAAATCCTACGTTATTAACTGCGCGTGAAAACGGCCAATCTGAGGTCGATAAGAAAATAATGCATGGAAAACAATCGGCACCGTGTCGAAAGAGGAATGTAATCGTTCGAGGCGTAAAGCTTTCTTATTCAAGGTTGCGCGTTCCGCGAGAAGTCGTTACTTACGGCTCCTCTCTTTTTATCGCGCTTTATGTAACAGTCAAATTCGTTTTGTTTTACTGCGTGCCTTTCGCTCCCACGCGTTATTTATCAACACACGCCAACGCGGTTTCCTCAAACGACGCGGCGAACGATCGCTTAACAAACAGTTCGAAACGATCCAGCGAAATTTCGCGCGGGTCAATATCGCGTTACGCGTTCACCGTGCGATGCGCGTAATTTTTCCGCGGACGCGACCAGTTTTTCCGACCTATCCAATGCATATTTCACGCGATGCGTTTACTGTTTATCATTTCTACTTCCACGCTGCGCGTGAACTTCGTATCATGGTACGAGCGAAATATTTCACAGCTCGTTAATAGAATTGTTTAATACCGACGTGAAATCATTGGAATTGCCTGATCGGAATGGTCACGCGAACGTGTCAGATGGACGTACGGTTATATACATTTCACGTGGACATCGCCACGAACTCTTTCATCCCTGACGTCATATAAGAGCTTACGTGCGACAGGTACATTCGAGTCTAAAGACGCGTAGCAGCTATCACTCGATCGATCTTTGTCGAGGGTCTAAATTGCTGCCGGCGTTTTTTTTTCTCTCTCCACTTGCAAGACTTTACGGTGTCTAAAATTAGAGGATGACTGTCGATTCGCGCCTCCTATCACGCGAGATTAATCTAACGAGAGTTTCTCCCAGTTTAAATGAAACTTAATCGATAACCGTACGTCGGTTTAACGAGTGACCAGCGTTTAATTACGTTCGACGAAGGGAATCAAAAAAGAACTGTTTTCGCAAGTCGATCACGAAAAATCCGTTTGATTTCGCGACTGAATAATCGCGCGGGGTCAGAAGGATCAACGCCCGTATAATTCCCGTACCGGCCACGACGGCCCGATAAGCGACTCTTACGCGGTTCCGCCGTATAATGCTATTATAAATTATGGCCGCGTGTCGCGCAGATTGGTTAACGCGAGAGGGAAAAATGCCATCGCGTACGTATCCGCGAGCGAAAAGTAGGCACCATAATCTTTATGCAAAGTATGCCCCGTGACCGCGCATTCTGATCGAACGATCTTTTTGTCAAACGTACGTTACGCGCGGTTGTTTATACAATGTCAATAAAATACGAGCGTAACGATACGACGACGAATGGCTTCGGTAGACGAACAGCGGAACGATTGTGATAAGAACAATCAACGAGGCGAGCATACTCCGATATTACATAATGGCCCCGCGGATAACATTAAAAACAACAGTTACGTATCTCGGCAAACACGGAACGTTTTCTAAAACCGGATCCTTTTGCATACATTTGCTAGAAACCTTTTTCCAATGCATACCGTCGCCGATCGAAAGATTTCACTCGCGGTTACACGTTCGATTGCGATTCGAAACGCATATCGCCGTGCTGTCGCGAGGAATGCTTTCCCGAGCCAGCCCATCAGAGACGGCTGACAATCATACGAGGAAGATGACGTGTGCCGACCGATAACCGGCTGATACTCGTATCGTGTCGTTATTTACAAACAGGCGCCGTTAGTTAAAAGTCCAGCGGTTACTTCGGAGATAATTGTCAACCTCGTGCGGCGAATTCGATGCCCGTACAACTCGTCCCGAATGTTACGTTTGCCCATTCTGGCTCACGTCCGCAAATAAACCTGCGAGCGGTTGGTTCGATTGCACGGGGTCCGTTTCTTCGTCGAAGAACTGTCGTTGGAACGTACGCGCGTCCTTATGGGGAAATCGGAACGTCGTCGGAGGACGAGGCCTGACCTGCCGGATTTCATCTTATCCCGTTAGCGGGCACCGGGGCAACCGCGAGACGGAGACGCGACACGGCGCGATGCGACGCATCCATCACCTACATACGCGCATAGATTGCGATCGTTTTTTCGTTCCCGTTTCCCATGCTCGTGTCCGGCGAACCGTTCGCGACGCGGATCGCGATCGCTGACCTGGATACATTTAACGAGCGTCCCCCGCGGTTATCATATCTCGTCAGCCTCGATTAACCCGTAACAACCAAAAATGTCGAATATCTCGGCGTCTTCGCCACGGACCGTGACTATCGATGCCGTCTCTCTACCCTAGGGGAATCGAGAGCTAATCCAATCGACTGCGCGCGCGTACGGTCAAATGAACATTAGCTACCATCAGTGTTTGGCCAAACGAATTGCTCAACGATTTAGGAGAAATCTGAAGAAATTTGAAAGGTTCAACGACTTAACCCTCGTTTTCTCAATCGGACTCGTTGCTCGTGCGTCGCGTTTAGAACAAGAATAAGAAAGAGAGAAATGTCTGCACACGTTCGTAGGCTTAGTCACGATTAAATGTGCTTCGGGGCGATGAAATGAAATGAGGGACACTCGTTATACCGTAGGGGTTAATCGCTTCGGTACTTACGAGCAGTGCGCGTATCTTGTTAGCGAAAAGCGGTGAAACTCGAAGACACGGCGAAGCGCGTGAATTCAAGCAGCCGCGGCTCCTCTCGCGATTTACCTTTTTGTGAAAGTAGATCTCTCTTTCACACACGGGTGACGAGGGTCGCGCCGGGCATAATTCCCTCGTCCTTATGCAGCGCGATTACGCGCGGTGAATTTTTTCAATTTCGCACGAAAGGACGTTGTGCACAGGCGGCGGTGCATGCGCGGAGCAGTTACTGCGCGGAATTATCGCGGCTCGTTGACAAATGGGTGTGGTGAACCGAGGTCTCTTACTCGTCCCTCTACGATCTGCATCGCGACGTATTAGTTGGAATTGAATTAGTTTTTACAAGAAGTTAGCCGAAAGCCTGTTGAATATATGCCAGCTGAATTCGAAAGATCCTCTTGAAAGAAAAAGTAAATATGAGGGGTGTTCTGTGTTTTCTGGCCACAACTTCTTGACGAGCATCTTTAGCTTTTACAGTAAGGGTCTTCGAGAAAGCATCTGGACAATCCTTTTTAACAGAGGTACTTGTTGCCTAACTTGGGTCGAAGGGTGCATTGTGAATTCTTTGCGGTATACCTGGATTTAGAAAGGGTTCCGAGGACAACTGACTTCTGGCCACCAGATGTGATCGATTGTTTAAGCTGATAACTTTTACCCACGGTTATAACGGTATGGGATTATTTGACTGCAGTTAGGACACGAGTTTTACGGTGGACACTTCATTGAGCTATAAAATACTAAAAAACTAAATCACAGATGTAACAGGAAGGGTGTGTCGATTGTTTCACTAAGCGTAGGCAAGCTGTCCCTACTGGTGGCCGAGAGTATTAAATAATATTCTTGCAGCTTTCGTAAAGACCTAAAGGGTCGCAGGTAGAAGGGATTTAATTTAGCGGTATTCGTGGTACGAGCCTGGACTTTTTTGCATCCTCTCGAAAGTGACATCATATCTAATTTCAGTAGCGCCAGATACCTAGTATCGTACATCCGTTGTAATGGAACTTGAGATTGCTGCATTCGGTGTATACAAACGTAATTGTTATCTCGCGTGTCTTATTCAACCGTACGGCGAAGGAAATGCGCCATACGAGAATTATCAAAGTCGTAGTCTTCGCTGTTTAGCTCTTTAACGTCAACTATCGCGCGCAGCTATACAATATCGCGGGCACGGAATGATTCAATCGGTAATCAATGCGAGGAAACAGCGAGAACATTTTTTAATCCGACGGTCGTATGTAACAATATATGATAGAAAGATAAGACGAGCGTCCTCCAGCTCAGGACGCTACTCCGAAGATCGTGAGAAGAGTACGTGCGTAGAATGTGTTTACGATGATAGAACCGGCTCAAGATTCACTAGGCTTTGTGATGATGTAAGACGAGTCTTTCTCTCTCGCCGAACGATTCGCAGCAACGAACGACGCGCATAATATACACGACCTGCGAAACGCAGTTTAGCGAAATACGACGCGAGCCTCTGTTTAGAATTCTACACCGCTGCCGCGCTATCCGAAATTCGAATTCGCGTGTCGAGGTTCAGCAGCGGCTTTCGGAATTCAAAAAAATCCAGAACGACGTGCAGAACGGAAATCGGGAAAAAATAATATCGATCGCGCGAATAATTATTTGTGACGCTGACAGCATTTGTCAGATATCGAATTTTGGATAAATACCATCGCGTTAACACGTGAACGAGATACCATTGCACAATTAACACTTTCGCAGATAGTGCATTCGTCAGTGTACGATGTTTCAAAAAGAATATAACAGCCGCTTATCAGAGACAATTAAAAAAAAAACAAGGCGCTGCTACGCTTTTGACCCGCGTAACAAAAGACAGAGTGCAATGTAAATGCAACAGTGCTCGAAAACACGGAACAGTACGGTAGCTAGTTGAATGGATACCGTTGATTCTGTTATAATAGATGAAATTCGAATAAACGCACCAGTATTGTTAGCTGTTCTACGAGCATGTAAAATCAGCTCGTGCTACAGTAGGCGAAATGACTGCGCAACAAAATTCGTCGGCGGATTCTTATCGAATTCCGAGCGCGTGTTTTTTATCGAAGTGGACAAAACAGCGTGACGAAAACGCGAGTTGCATTTTTCCACCGACAACGGGCCGCTGCCACGATCGTAATTAATTACCGGGAATTGTTATTCGTTCGACGCGGCTATCGGCGATCTATCTGGAATATCAACCGACGGCTCGTGAATGGACAGAGAGCGAGAAGGAGATAGAGAGACATCGAGACGGAGAGAGGAAGTATGGAGAACGTAAATCCGCTTGAATCGCTCGCTGAATGCAGTTCGTTGTTTCCTCGGCACAATGCTCGTCGTTATGTCGCCCGGTTCTATTAGGCCTCGCGCGAAACGATATCCAAAATGTTTCCAGCACCTCGTTAAACTGTAGTATCAAATGGGAAAAAGGCAACGCGATCGACAAGTGGAAAAGGTGCATGGCGCTAGACCAGAGGCGTCGCTCCCTCTGTTATGCGTCGTCCGACGGGTCAGAATTAGGTCGACGAGGTGTCGGTGCGCGGAACGAACTGGGTCACGCGTTTACGAACATTTCCACATGGCTTCCAGCCTCTCGAAAATAGTCGCGCGTACAGCCAAGAATTTTAGGCATGGAATCGAGTCGGAATTTGCTCGGGCGATTATCTTATCGCGAGAGTGGCCGCCGATACGTGGCCGAGAAAGAAAAAACAGAATCGTACTCGCGCGGCACGTGCAAATAAATCGTGATCACGGCGGCGAATCGGCTCGATCGACGGCTCGAAATTTTTGCCACGCGTATACTTTCGGAATCCGGAATTGTTATTTGACTATGAATCTCGCCGGGCAGACCTTGCACTTGACGGGACTACTACTACTACTACAGCTACAGCCCGCGTGACTATATCTGCGCGATGACGGCATCGGTGATGGCGTGGCCAGCGCGAGCTGACTTTCATTTTCATTTTCTTTCGACTCGCCACGAGTCCTTGACTGTGGCCACGCCGATAACATTACTCGCGTGTAGTAAACCTCTTATCGCGTTCTTGCACTCGCGACTATCGTTTACTCGTGTGACTCATTTTTAAGATCGACCGCTGCAACTACGGGTCCCATCCTCGAACCGCATTTATCTTCCCTACCGTTTTACACTTCGCGACGCGTATCAAAAGTTAAACGCATTTCGGCACGGTCATACAGGGGCAGCAGAATGAAACGGTCGACCTTGCGGATTTACGTTCTCGGAACGGGGCATCGGGCGGATTGAACGACCGGCACACATCTGGCCCGTCCGTCGGCCCGTGGAACTTGTTTTTCGACCGTTGGTCCGACGTGTTTTTTCGACCGCTTCAATGAATCACGCGTCTCGTTCACGCTCCGGGCCATTACCGCTAATAATATCGGTGCTTCGAACGGTATCAACCCGATGGCACATTAACTGAGACCGACGCGTTCTTTCGCGAAAAGGGACCCAGGCGGGAAGCGCGTGCGATGACGATAATTGTTCGCTAGATTACGCGATCTATTAATGGACACTGTATTTTTGAACCTGACCGCGAAAATAGCGTTCGCGTTGGAGTAGAGTTGGATATACCGATTTTCTGCTCGCCTACCATTTTCCAACTCGGTTTTCGAACACGTCCGCCAGCCTTTACGTAATATAGAATTAAAAGAATAAATAAAAAAGTATCCCGTGCCGCGTTTAATACCGTCTATAATTTATTATTGGCGTAAGCATCGTTGATGAAAAGTACAAGCAACCGTGTACGGCATGCGCGATAATTGCCGAGGATATTTAACGCAAACGGGACTTCTCTCGCGTACGACAGACAGGTACCTGACAAGAAACAACATTCTTCCGCGATGCTCGTTTACATCATAGGCGTATGACACATCGTAAGTAATCGTTTTTCAAATTACGAGCCACCTTCAAATGCATCAATTATTCAACGAGAGAGACAGAAGAAATCGAATGGTTGCCGAGTCGAATCGCGCAGCGCGAAAAGAATGATCTCGAACGCGAGCCGGGCAATTTCCTAGGCAATTGCGACACCGCGATAGATACCGAGTCGAATCGTTTATCTACTATTTGCACGAAACGGTCGGCGAGCACCTGAGTTTATTAGAGAGGTGTTCTCCGTCGCCTGTGAAGATGCTTCGCGAAGGAAATTAGATCGGGTACGACGGGCGTGTAACCGGAACGCGAAGCACGTTATGATAGCGACATGTTTCAAATGAACGACTACGTTAACTTGTTTGCATGGAACGCGGGTCAGGAAATGCACGGTATCTTGGAACGTTGTCGTCATCGACTGCCAGTAAGGGACTCTAAGAAAATAGCGAGGTCGAATACTTATGCGTTTTTTAACCGGTTCAATTACGTGCTGAACGTTCTTGCCGCAAAAACCGAATGCAAATGCCGTATGCTAAATGATTTCTCGTTAAAACCGTTTATTCCAGGTAAATTTTTCGTATTAATCTATTAAATTGACGTAAATGCTACGTAGTCAACCGAAAAAAAGAGACTACCGTTTCCAAGCAGTACCTCTTAACGTAAGAAATTAGAAGACACGTCGAGAGAGTGATAGGAACCAGAAACATAGACGACCTTCGTAATAACCACAGGCCAATAGCTCCGAGCCATTCACGTTTCAGAATATCGAATAAAGATGATCAGCGAAAGGATCGATGTTTACGTTTACGCTTGTATCGCTCCTCTCGATACGTAATCCCCACCGTTGCCCGCTGCTCGAAAGCAAAATACTTGACGCGAATTAATTATGCAAGCATCGTACACACGCTGCTGGTATACATGTATACACGCGTACTCTTATTCGTCGTTTTCTTTCGCGATTCGAGTACCCTGGAGGAGGGTCCCCGTCCTCTTCAGAATCTGTTAGAATCGCGTGCGCGCGATAACGATAACAATAAATAGTTGACAGGTACAGCGCGAGCAACGGATAACGAAGTTAATCTACCTCCCCGATATCGATTAGAGTACCCGCGAGGCGCGTCCAACGCGCTTTCATGTTCCTAATTGGAAGATACTACTCGCGAGAGGTTTCCGCGCTCCCCGAAGTAGTATCGCGTTACAAAAGGTATATGCCAAGTACACTTATAAGGTATCCTGTGGTCCGTCATGGCGAAACGGACTTTGGAACAGAAGCGCTCAGCTCCAGAAACCGCGAGAGCTATACCGGCCCGGTTCTAGAAAAACTTGTTCGTCTTTATTCTATAGCCTACGCCCGTAGGTATACGCTTAGGCGAGACGGTCTCGAGCCCGGAGAATAGGACGGAGGCAAAACGCTGGTGTATATCCCATCCGACGAATATTCAACTCGTCCCCAGCCACTTCAAGTGTTTAGAAAAGGTCATTCTCCTCCAATTTTTCAAGCGAATTTAAGTGGTCGGCGAGTCGAATGTTTGCCGAGGAGAGGCTCCACCTTAATAAACAGCAGGGTTATAGATAAAGAGAGCGTCACCCTCCTCGACCTACCCGGACGAGTTATCGAAGCTGCGAGAAGCTTCGATTTTATTGATAGAACTCCTCGTTGATAATCGAATCGATGTTGACGACCTTAACGAGAGAGCAAGAGAATAGCCCGGTGGTACGAGGCTTAGAGACGCTCCTCTTTGTGCGGCGGGCGAGCGATGCGTGCTGTGTCGGCCATGGGAGAGGAGGAAGAGGAAACGACGGAGAACGAGAAATTCGCGATGGTTAGAGAAAGAAAGAAGCTCCGAGTGAGGGTTCCCGTGCGGGAGAGCGAGGGGTAGCAGGGCTCGGAGAGGGCGGTAGGGGTAAAGACTATATTGATCACTGACCTTTCCTGCGGCCGAATGGTCCGAAGAACGTGCCGTTCTTGCCGATGACGTTATCGTCGATGTACTTGAACAGTTTCGTGGTATCCTCCCCTTTTTTAGCAGCGACCGACCTGACGGGACGCGGTGGCGCGAGCCTCTGGTTGTACAGCGTGCTCGGGGTTACGATGTTCGGTAACGTGGACGTGGTCGACGTCGACGCTGCGGCCGGCTGGGCCGCTAAGCCGGCGCAGCTCGCGCTAACAGCCGCGGGGCACGTCGTTTCCTCCGCGAGGGAGTTGATCCTCCGTTGCGATCCGCTCCAATTCTTGCTACACGAGATCTTCACCGAGCAGCTCATTCTCTCATAGTAGTCGGGTACCTCTCAGTGTGCATAGTAAGAGAAACAATGGGTCGACGCACGCGGCAACGTAACCGAACGTTGAATGCACTATCTCTGATAACGACGTAAGCGTATCACGACAGGTAGAGTGTGTTCTATGTAACGCTTGTCACCCGCCGAACGACAGACGCATCGTCTGGACGAGAGGGCGAGTTTAAGTGGTTCGTTCCGCGTCAGCAAAAATCTTCTGTTCTTTTTTTCAACTGCTTCGCACACTCCCGCACGTGTTTGTCACTGGTATCTTAATTGCAACGGTGCGAGAGAAGAGAGAGAGTAAACGTCGCGTGACGATTCCGCGAATGTGAAAATGAAAATAAAACGCGATGAGAACGCGTGCTAATTGTCCGTCCCGGGTAACAGTGCAAACTAGTTTTTCTGGATTCTACCCCGGTGCCTTCGCTTCCCTCGTCGATTCGAGTTTACACCTTTCGCCCTTTGACGAGGCGCGAATCGATCTAGGCCTCGGCGATCCCTTCTGGGTGAACGACTGGCAAAAAGTTTACGTGAACAACCGCTGCTACGATCTCCCGCGGTTCCGTGTACTCCGCACGGTCGTCGGATTGATGCCTGTACTCCCTCGGGGTGTCGAGTACTTCCGTGATAATGTATCGAGTAACGTGCGTGCACCAACCGCAAATACGTTCAACCTCGTACGATGCTCAGGCGAGACTGAATGTCTAGCGGACGGGCTGCCCGGTTCGCCAATGACGTCACATGGCCACGCAGGCGCCGTCGAGTCTCGCTTCGCTTCGAGGCATCTTCTCTCTAGGTCGGTCGTGCGAAGTACCGCGAAAACCTAGAGCGCTTTTTTCCGCGAATTCCCGCGCGATTTCCTCTTCACTTACGCGCTTTTCGCTATCCATCTTTCTTCCTTACTCTAGCAAAAGATATATAGAATTATTGAATCAATTGAAATAGATCTGTACAACGTAATTATTTTAATAATTGATACTTTCGCAATGCATGATTTTATCGTTTATAGTATCTTACGGAAGATGATTAAACATGTAAATATAAAATATTATGTAGAAATATAAATAGAGTAAATGTTTTAGCAAACGGGACATCGAACTTTTTACCTTATTTCCACGTGATAGAACAATTATTTGTGTGACTGCATTCCTGCACTGGCAATCGGCGGCCATGTGGCCCGATGCGTTGCAAATAGGTCGGCCGATGACACGTGCGTTTCCCCATTAGGTAAAGAACAATTAGGATCATTAGCCGCGAATTCAGCGCAGCTATCACGCTAATGCATTCTGACACGACGACTTGAAAACACCGGGATGGATCCGAAGTTCGCTCGAAAACTCTTGATTGTTATTCACTCGTTGTCCCGATTACTCACGAGAGTTAATCGTCGGAGGAGTCAAGCGAGAATCATCGAGACGATTCAATTTGTAGTATCGTCACGAAGTGATTAAAGGAAAATAAATCCGGGATGAACTTCTAAGGATGATAACATCGTTCTTTCCGCTACGGATCAAGGTCTTCCCCTTTTATCGTCGTCTTCCTTTTTACGCTTCCTAGAGCTATTAGCCGTCAGCAGAGCGAAATCCGTCGTGGAATAAGCGGCACAAATTGAGCAGCTCGCGGCAATCGATAAACGAGGAAGCGGGGCGATTTACTTCCTTAAAATCTATCCCACGCCCACCACGTGTGCGTGCTACGATATTCTTCTCTTCTAGTGTCCAGCTGGAAGCCGTAAAGAGGCTTTGCCTCTCGCAACGATTTATTCGAACTTCTTTGCGATTTGCGTAAAACTACTTGAGCCTGAGATATATATTTAACGAACCACGTCACGGCTTCCACGCATTCGACACCGTTCTAAGTGCATAATCATACATATATGTACGTTTATTTGATTTGTGACCCGTTCTCGTTACCGCGTTCTCGATGTTGAAACGGGGAGAAAAAGAACGAAACGAAACTTCGTCCATGAGTCACGGCGTCACGCGAAACGGACGTTCCGCACAAAGAAATCAAAGAAGGTAAACTCTAAATTCATTCTTTATTCTCGACGATGACATACCGCGAACGACGGCGAGCGCGTGCACACAGGATCGATGCGCGCGTTTGTCTTTTCGGGGGAAGAGAAAGAAACGTGATATACAGGATCGCGCGGTCACGAGTCATCCGTAATGACTTTCGCCGAATCAACAGATAGCACAACACATGTTTACGGCCACGAAACAGCTGTTCTTCACATGACTCTCTTGTGCGATTATTTTTTTTTTAGCCACCGAACAATTGGCATCCGAATGTGTGTCAAATAGAACGGTGCCTAAACTAGAACGCGATCGCGTTTCGTTGAATCGTCAAAATTCACAAGATGATCAGGCTAATCTGACGCGGGTCAAGAGGTTACCGAATTTCTTCTCGAGCGATAACGAGGAATTCCCCCGGGCTTCTGTTTTAATACAGAGGCGATCGGGTTAGAAACGTGGGAGCCCGAGCTACGTGGTTATCGCCCAAACGCTCCATGGTAACGATTTCAACGCGATTCACGCGACTAAGCTCACACGGTGCTCTCGGGTGCGTCCTCGAGTAAATCGAATTTGGCACGATGTTGAAGTTTCAAACCGTGACCAAGGAGGACCTAAAATTGGCCGCCTCCATTCAACGGAGACGGCAGACCGACGCGGAGAGGAAGGAACGGATATTCAATTCGCGGTTCAGATTAATCGGGGTAAGTCACACGGGTCAAAGTGTTTTCCCCGAACGCTTAAACTCGTCGTAGATCGCTCGCGCAGGAACCAGATACTGTTCACTCCGATAAAGAACGATCTCTATCGTTCTGCGCTTGACGAATGCCCGATAATAATGATTTTCATCCGTAATACGTCCGCAGGTAGACAAGGAATTCTTGGACAAACAGGTCGCGGAAAAGAAGCAGCAACGTGAGCTGGAACAGGCCCGAGAATCCCAGCTCGACGAGAATTTGCTTCGCTGTAGTGAGCTCGCGGTGCTACGGCAGAAACAAGAAGAAGAGGTAAACTGTCAATTAACTACGGAAAAAACAAACGGCCGGATGATTAATCGCCTGCTGCAGTGTCATCATTTAAAGATTTCAACGTTCGTTGAAACGCAACGTTGCCTGCCTTTTTTCGCAACATACCCACGTTACGTTTTATCGTTGTCCTATTTTTCAGGAGAGGCGAAAAATAGAGAAGGAGATCGAGGAGTATAGAAAATGCCATCAGCGCTTTGAGGATCGCCAGAATTATGACCTGGAGAAAGGCGATCACGACTTGACTATCGGCGGAGGTTTCGCGCAGTTGTAAATATTTTCCCTGTCGATTTATTCCGGGGGAAGTTCTTCTCCCTTTTAAATATTTGATCGTCCAACTGCGCAGATTAAATGGCGAGACCGGTGATCCGAAAGAACGCTCAAAGGTGCAAAGGGAGGAGTATAGGTGGTGGCTAGAGAAGCAGACGAGCGAACATATGCAGGCGAAGAAAGAGCGTCAGGAAGCGGACGATGCGTACGTGACAGCCGTCATCGCCAGAGACCAGCGTGCCAAAACGCTGGATCAGATGGAACGGGACTGCCGTCGAAGGTTGAACGAAGCCAACGCGCGATTTAATCGAGCCCTGGTAAGGCTTTCTCCTACTTAGTTAATCCCATCGACGGAGCGGGAACAGGAAGAAAAAGATAAGGATCTTGTCCTCTGACGATTCTATTCTCCGGCCGGGGCGAGAGATCGAATCTCGTTCTCGCGTCGACGAAGTTCCGGTTGTTTCACCGTTTCTCTGCTAGATGCTCACGAACGACGAGAAAGTGTGAACTCGGATAATTAAGGCTCGATGATCCTCCATCGCTTTAATTGATTTGAAGTTCTCCTCTCGTTCGCTAAGCTCGACCAACTACGTACGTCCGTGAAATGTCAAAGTTCAATGATGGCCAGATCTCGATCCGCCACTGTTCCGCGCCGACGAAATTCACTTGGTGTCACAGCGCTGATGAATGAATCAGCCTCGTTTCCTCGTTTAACGACTAACATACATCTTCCTGCGAGGTGACCGTCGTTTTCGATAAGATTCGATCGACGAATCCGATGATGGCACGAACCTTGCTGACTATCTTCTAGTTGCTTCACGACACGTTCACTGTCCTTGACTTTTTTCTGTAGAGTTGTTACGCTCCGTGAGGCATGGTTTTTGGTCGGACGATAGGCTATTCTGTTTTTCGTTCGTGTTAGGCAGAGGAGCAGGAGTACCGCCGCCGTTGCGAAGCCCTTCAAGAGGAGGAGGACAAGAAGGCGGATATATACAATCACGTGACTGGAGACTTCCTCAGTGAAGCCAAAGAGCAGGCGGAGAGTACCCGTGGACCGCACAGACCTTTGGCCACGCGTTACAAGGGCATGACCGCCGAGGAACTCAGGGTTTTCAGGGAAGCGCAGGCGAACCAGCTGAAAGAAATCGAGGTAAAACGATGGAACGACTGTGTTCTGCGCCTGACTTTAACGACTCGCCTCCTCCGGAAAACGTTTTGAAGCGGTGCCAGCCGTTGTCACGGTCGTGAGAGGGCACGGCCAAAGGGGCAAAAAGTTTGGCTTGCTCAAAGAAAACTTCTTCTTTTTTAGCGAATGAAATTCGAGGAAAGACAGAAGAACGAGGAGTGGGACCAGTTAATGAACACGCAGGCGGAGCTCGCGGACTCGTATCAAAAGGAAATTGACCGGAAAAGGGCGTAAGTAGTTTTCGCGCAGCATTCACCGAACTGCATGCAATTTCATTTGGGAAGCTGGGAATTCAATTAATTATCCGGTTGCAGAGAGATTAAGAAGCAGATAGCCAAAGAGAATTTAGAACTCGCGGAACAACATAAATCCCATCAAGACTATCTAAATCGTGTGCTGTACAAGAATAAGCCGACTGCGGCCTTCTTCGAGCAATTTAACAAAGATGCTCGCTAAACCAGAAACTCTTACCTGCATTGTGATACGAATAAAATATTTTTTTTAATAAATACCTATAGCTTATTTTTTCTTATTCTCCATTCTTTTTTATATGTAATCCAATGCACGGCTTTAAAACTTTAACAATCAGATTCTGCTTGATTACCAGTAGGAGAAACTACAGTTCTGATCAATCAGCCCCAGGCGCATTTCATGATGCATGTGCTCTATATATTGAACTGCATGTGACTGCTGCTATCATTTACATATTATTCTAATTAATAAATGAGCTGAAATGCATCTCAGTATTTTTATTTCACAAACCTTGTCCAAATTGCTAGTCCTACGAGTGGTCACCCCTTTCAAATTATCCAAATAATTTCATCTAAAAAAAAGCTGGAGGTATCACTAGTATTGGAAACATGACAATTCACATGGGATTCTCCTTTAGATAAAAAAGAATTGTTTATATTTCACACTAATTATTTTTCGTGAGCACTCACATCCTTCTCTATGGTAAGAGGTAAAAACTCACGACTAATATAGATTTCTGCCACGAGATGGTGAAACCATATTCTTCCTTGCAGCAGGTCAGAGAGAAAATGAAAATATCAGCACTCTCATTTTCTCTCTGAGCAGGTGCATTATATCTGTTTACATGGCCAGTTTTGAACGAGGCTAGACTTAGAATACTTAAGATTACAATGGATATAAATTAATTGCATTATTTAATTTCTAAGATGGTGTTATACGCAATGTGATACTTTGAAGCGTGAATCATTTTTGTAATTTTGTATTAAAATTTTGTAATAAAATGCTCGATGCAAATCATGATAGAACTCTGGAACAAAGGTACTAAGGACAAAAATTCGTATATTGTTTTATACGTTTAGTTATTAATACATTTTTATATCGGTAGCGATGAACGTGATGAGATACTTGAAGATCAACAGACGATTGTGGAAGATGTCAAAAGAAATTTGTTATTCTGCAAGGTATTACTTCTATATGAAATTAATTAATTGTTTACTTATGGCATATGTATCTTGATTTTAGATTCAACAAGACAATATAAGAGCTGAATTAGAAACACTGAGAAATGAGAATCAAATGATTAATGATATTAAAGAATCCTTTGACCGCATTCATTTAAAAGAATGTGACAGCCAAAATGTGTACAAAGAGGAACTGGAAAATTTACAAGAACGCATTGGATTATTGGAAACAGAGAAGAATTCAGCTATGCAGTTGTGGCGTATTTCTTTAAACACTATAAGTTCCTTAGAGGATGAATTAAAAGTATTGAAGAAGGATGGAAGAGGGCAAAAATTCTACCAAGAACAAACGATTGCCATCAAACAAAGTTATTCAGAAGCTATTAAAATGATGGAAGAAAAGCTTGCAGAAGCTAGAGATAATGTCGCAAAACATCAAGCATTGTATCAAACCATTAAGGAGAAAATTGATAATTTGACTAAGGAAAATAATGAACTTTTGGAAAAGTATAAAAGTCTTCAAGATAAAGGTCAGTAAAACATATCTATAATTATTCATAACAAATGGGGGCATTATTTATGTTTTCAAAGACAGGAATAACCAGGTGACAATAGAAACAATGAAACAGGAATTAGCTTATGCTAAAGCAGAAAGTGATAAGATGGTGAAAGTTAAAATGGAATTGGAGAAGAAGTTAACTGAAACCAAGGCATA
Organism: Ceratina australensis; assembly: GCA_004307685.1. NCBI lineage: Eukaryota > Metazoa > Arthropoda > Insecta > Hymenoptera > Apidae > Ceratina > Ceratina australensis. The sequence goes on along the minus strand of SHCU01001607.1, from coordinate 2,327 downwards.
TGCTGAAAATATAGTGGAAAGGGATAAGGAAACGAAAAGCAAGATGGCAGAAGCCATCGAATTAATAGAGTCTGCAGTTAGGGAAAAAGATCTTGCCTTGCACCGTGAAACGCTTGTTCTCGAAGAGAAGGGCAGGTTAGAACAGAGATTAAATGTAGTTGCTAATGAATATGACATGAAGATACAGGAATTGAGTAAAACGACGAGAGATGAAATTGAATTAAGTACAAAAAAATATGTTACTGAAATCAACGAACTTAAAACAGAGCTGAAGGAAAAAACAATGATAGTAGAAAAAGTTCAAAGGGAATTGACATATGCTGAGGAGGAATTAAGTAAAATACGTAGAGACTCAAGCATTAAGTTATTAGAATATGAGCAAAAAGCTAAACGCATGGAGCTACAGTTGCAAATGTACAATGGTGAACCGATGTTTAGTAACAAATATGATGTAGAAATTCAGCAGTTGAAAGAAAAAGTTGTTATCCTTGAAAATAAACTAGAAACTTCAAGTGATAAGTTACAGAAAATAGAACAGCAGCAAACAAGTAATACCCGGGATCAGACAAAGAGAGGCGAGGGAAATAACAAGGATCTAATGAAACAGTATTCTGACTTAGAGAATCAGATAGCCAAAACGATAGGCGATAAAGAGAATTTAACGTGTCAATTGAAATCGTTGAAACATGATCTTGAATATGAAATACAGAAAAGGCATAATGAAAAGCATTCTCTGGAAAATAAAATTCGAGAATTAGAAAACAATCTTCATAAAGCAACTTGTGTAAAAGAAAATAGATTAAAGGATGATATAAGTGATGAAGTAAAGCCATATGACCTCAAAGATAAACCTAAATTTGATATAACGTAAGTAGATATAAGAATGTATTATCTCAAGTAATGTAACACGTAATAACTTCTTTACAGAGTGGAGAGTAAATGTCATTGCTGTCAATCAGTATTATCAGATCATATAAATAAATTGCAGGAGAAATATGATCGAAAGATAAAAGAGTTAATCAATCATGTTCAAGTACATCAAAAACTAAGTAAACGGTACATGATTTGGCAATGTAAATAAGTGTAGTAGTAGTATGAAGTGTATTGTGTAGAGTTTTATGATATCTTATATTTTAGATGGAGAGATGAAGCAAGGTCTTTAACTGCTAAGTTTCAACTTAAGTCAAAAGAATTCAGAAGCAAAATAAACGTACTACAAAAAGAAAACAATGAATTAAATGAAAAATTAGTTGTTTGCAAGCAACGGCTAGCACAACAAGCTGTAGAAGACATACAGCGGTGTGTACTCATCACATAGATATATAAATAATTTTTGATAATATCGTACTAAATAAAATATAATCCTTTTTCAGATTTAATGAACCAAATGAAATTAGATGACAATACCTCTTTTCTATTTTATGATACACATTTGAATATGTAAATATTACAAGAGTGTATAAATTTATTTACATTAAAAATACATTTCACACTACAGACACATTTCCTGTTTTTTGATAATCCCTATCTATAATGACATGGATATTAAGCTTATTCTGTAGATACAATGCAGGCAGTAAATAAACTGGGAAACCAATATAATATCTCATTTTCACCTTGCTCGTCTAACCATGCCAGCCCTTCCTTTACCATATGATCTAAGGCCTTCTGTGATCTGTCTGCTTCCCATTTCAATTCCTTACACAGCATAGACTTGGAAACATACGCGTTCCCAGACAGACTAGTTTGCTGTAATACAGCAGTGTGATCCATACTCAATTCACCAGGGATAGACTGAACTAAATATTTTCCTCTTCCAATAGGAACAATAGAAAATCCATTCCCAAAGATCTTAAGTTTCTTAGCTGCAGCTAACAAATCTTCATTAGTGATCTCCTGATGTTCTTTTCTACGTCCCCTCGCTTGTATCAATCTTGTCCTCAGCTCGTCTAACGATATCAAGCCACCATTCTTATAATTTGTAGCCATACAAACTTCAACGATCTGAACAGCGAGCTCATAATAAAACTCTCCTATGCCAAGGACTGACCAGAATCCTTTTCCAGAGGCTAAAGGATCCACACCAATTGATGCACACATTTCGGTAAACTGTCGCCGAAATCTTGCATTTTTCTTAATCTCGTTCTTATGCTTCGTGGCAAATTCCTCTAGATTAACGCGGAACGTATCCATTTGCTTTGTCATTTGCTCAAACTGATTCTCTTGAATCTCCGTTCCCTTATCCTTGTATTTCTCTTGCTCCAGCTTCTGTTTTTGAATCGCTCCGACGCCCGCCTTTCGTCTCATCTTGTAATATACCTCGTACC
>SHCU01001605.1:0-10003 GCA_004307685.1 Ceratina australensis | reverse complement strand
GTTGCCTTTGAAAATATATATATAATAAAACACGAACAAATATTTCATGAAACTTTCTAACAAGTAAAAACCAGGTGCTATCGAATTAACTCGTTGTCTTCGTCTTCAATTTAACTAATTCAAATTCTCCTCTAATATATTGTCCGCTGAATCTGAAAAACGTAATTAATAATCGTATGATTTGCCTTTGAATATTTAAATATATACTAAAACACGAACAAATATTGCATTAATCTCGTTTACTTTCTAACAAGTTAAAAACGTTGTCATCGTTTTCAATTTAAATAATTCAAATCTTCCTCTAATATTTTTGTTGAATCTGAATAACGTGATTAATAATCGTATGACTTGCCTTCGAAAATGCATATACAATAAAACAAACAAACATTTAATGAATCTCTTTTTAAAAATTAATTTGACTTTCGTGTATTTTATTTTTCGCCAAATGCGTAATTTGCCGTGTAATTTGATATCGGAATATTTCTTTGAACGTCGTACACTGTTTACCCAGAGGGTGAAATATGGGTTGATACGAGATGCTCAAAGAAACGGGGCACGAGAACATACTTTCATTTGAGCAGCCTTTTTCCCTATAGTACCCGACATAATTATCTTTTGTAAGCCGGCCAGTTCATTAATCTTGCGTTAATGAAACCTGTTCTATGTACATCGTTTGCAGATTGAATCGATTCGCGCGTTCTCAAATGCTTTTCATTAACCAGCCCGCGCCAGGCCAGTTTCGATTAAATTCCGCGTGCTTATTCGCGAATCGCAACAGTTAAATACGCGTACGGCGCGTTTTAAAACGTAGAAATTAAACCGCGATTCACCTGCCACCACCCGTCGTCCCCTTTTTTCCCGGTGTTCGGTTATATAAAAATTAAATGGTATCTCGAGCGTTTCATATAACGCACACGAGAGGTATTACCGTTTTTCTTTCCCTCCCCTTTTTTCTCTCATATTAGCTCCTTGAAGGCGAGCTCTCCTACTCTTTTGTGGAGCAATGGCGTGCGGTTCGCTTCCTTTTGTTTATCTTCTGTTAGCTTGAATGCACGTAAACAAAGGAACGGGAACAATCGACGAACACTGCTTCTAATTTAAAAAGGAAGAAAGAATTGTTATCCGGCATTCTACCTGCCCGGATTCGTTTCCGCGGCACGAATTTCCTACGATTTAAATGTCGCGGTGATAAAAAGTAAAAACGTTTCTCCTACGCGTAAATACGCGTCCTCCCCCCCTTGGATAGATTCTCGTATGCCAAAACTGTTTCTCTTCGGGTAATGTAAACTGACACGGAGAGCGGGTTTGATTTAGGGAAATAAACTATGGTTACAGTGAAATGGGGTATAAAACAGTTGAACGGGTACAGTGTATAGCTCTTTTCAAACAAGCTGGTAACTCGATAGCAGCAGTGATTGATTAAATTTTTAAACCTTTTTAGAAATTCCTTTTAGCGAAAAATTTCCAGAAGGTACAAACAAAAAGTTTTTTTTTAATTCTTTTTTTTTTTAATGCTGGCAGCGTTTGTTTTTAAAATTTAGGGCAATACCGCAGGGTGCAGGGTTACTCTGGTTCAGTAGAATGGAAAGCCAGAAATTTTTATTCGGCAATTCGGCAGTTTTGAAAAATAGATGCTTCGAGGAAAATCATTTTTCATCAGAAATACTGTGCGAGGTTGTGTTATACGATAGTGAAGATATTTTCCGTTTCAAGTCGATCGGATTAAAAAATGACGGAACTACAGTGGACATAGTTATAAAAGTGTCTGCGAGAAAAACGCGTTCAAAGTTTTTCGCAGTTTACTAGTACATAAAAATGACAAGACTATAAATGGGCTTTTATCTTTGACGCGCGATATACGACTCTCAGCATTTGTAAAAGTACAGAAACATTTTAATCCAAATAAAAACAAAATCCATTCGCCAATCGCAGCTTTTGGCACATCCATGTACGCTAGCTACTAAAAAGCTCAATTCTAATTCAATTATTTACAATTCTTTTAATACGAATACAGTAATATAAAAATTCTGCATATTAAACCTGAAATAATAGAAAAGATAAGTGCATATGTTTCTTCTGAATTTCTGAATTCTTCGGAATTTCTTTTTGGATTTGTACGATATCTTCTTATCCTTATGTGTTCTGTTAAATAAAATGGTTATTCATTTATTTTTGGCACATCCATTTACACTGGCTACTAAAAAAGCTCAACTCTAATTCAATTATTTCCAATTCTTTTAAGACGAATATAGTAACATAAAAATTCTGCTTACTAAACCTGAAATGATGGAAAAGATAAGTACATGTGTTTCTTCTAAACGTAATTTCTTATTGGATTTATAGGATATCTTCTTATCCTTATGTGTTCTGTTAAATAAAATAGTTAATCGATGCAGTAAGTATGCATCAGACGATATTTTACTTAGGATCACGTCACAAACGAGGTGAAAAAACTACAGACTGGTAAAATTCGATACTTTAATTTGAAAACATTTGCATAGTAAACATACGGTTTCGATGTAGTTTAACTTTGCGAGGAGCTCCTAAAGCACGCAAACCGTGAACTAGAGATGACTTTAAACGTTCGAGTTACGGCGATCCAAGATAGAAACTTATGTGGTTTCATCGCTGCCCGATATAATTGGCATCTGGTTTGCATGTTTACCAGGAACTATAGGCTTCATGTTACTGCACATCTAATTAATATATCAACACCGTATCATCTTTTACAAATTATTCCTTGCAACATGATAATCACTCGTCATATAAAATTAATTTTGAAATCTGTAGTAGAAAATCACGATATCATTTTATATAGAGATTCTCTAAAACTGCTAGTTTCTATTCGCTTATCAATAATCTTAAACAGTCATGAGCACGTTTGCAATAAATTCACAGCTCATGAAGATTGCATATCGAAACTACAATCTGGCTATAGCTCCTGACAATTGTCTGTTTAATACCTCTCGAGAACAATAGTTTCTTAAGATTAATCTACCGTATTGTACTGCGAGTTACGACAATACTTGCTGCAATACTCTTATTCTTTTCTGTACAAACTCAGCGCGCATTGTAATAATGATCTTAACGTTTGTATGATGTACAGAAGTCAAGCACCACTCTAGAAGCAAGTAACACATTTTTATCACATGCAATGAGTACTGTTTAGTATTATAAGTCTTTGAAAATTATTGCCATCTGCTTGAATGAGGAGAATTATTTTATATAAAATAAAATTTTATAATTTTGTAGTTGCATGCAGTCAAATTTTTCTACCTACAAGTTACTATTAGTTTTAATCATGAATTATTATGTATAAACTGGCTAAAGAAGCCATGTTGGAGATGTGCAATATGGAGTAACATTTAATCATATACAATTACATATAAGAAAATAAAGATTCTTAAAACATTTAAAATAGATAAAATACTAAATGTACAAATATCTTAGCAATCTGATGTGCCTCTGTCCATTTATGTACGTGCCTGTCGACGCGAAATCAGTTGAATTAACGGAGCCAAATGAGGTTAGAAAGGTTCCCTCGAGAGGTAGCAAAATATCATTATCGCGACATTGCCATTCGCGTAGGAATACCGGGACTGCCTACTGGCACAGAGCGTTGCTCCCAGAGCGTATTTACGAGCTTGTTTGTCAAAGAACAAGACGTCCTACGTCATAGGACATGTAAGCGTCGATCTCCTACGCGGTCGCCTTGGTGACGCGAGCCTCGATTCCGTAAAGAACGGGCCGACGCTACCGGGTTTCAACCGAGGGCTTAGACCGAGCTAAGACCTTATAGCCTATACAGACGATCTGTCGTGTGCAATTCCTCCTGAATATTCCCGGAGTCTTTATCGCGTTGCATAATGCAACAGTTGCCGTGGATCTTGCTCCAGCTTTACTTCTATTTCAATTAATGTCCATTGATTCCCGGGCCGAAGGTTGCCCGTTACCATTACGGCGCATCACGATTTGCATGGAAATTCGCGACGGTGTTACATACATATAAATATTCTTAATCGGTGAAACACCGCGCGGTACGATATCAGACCGATGATATATGCTCGAAGGAATTTTCACATAAATTCGTCGTTATCCTGATAGAGGCAGACTGCCTTTTTTTTATAATAATATTCCCTGTCGTTCCGAGTGGCTTTGAAAAATTTCACGGGAGATTCATGCGAAATGAGGTGATAAAATAAATTATTAATGAAATAAAAAAACATTTCTGAAATTGTTATGAATAACTGGTTGCTATGTATGGTGTTTTTAATGAAACGTGCAAGTTTAACGTATGGTTTGAATTGATTTTATCCTGGTTCGGTATCAATTTGTGTTAGGAATAGGAATTGAACAAATTCGACGTGAAACTTTCAGCCGAGTTCTAAATCCCTTTGCTTTTCCTATACAACCGCTAATTTGATCCGAATCTGTAATGAGCTCTAGTTAATTAGCCGGGCAACACGATTAGGGAATTTGTAAAACTTAATAGAAACGAGAGCGAAATATCGATTCCGTGGTGACTGTAGGAACATGCTCGTACAAATTGACACCAGGCCACTGGCGTCGGTAAGATGTCGTGCTTCCTAACTTTTCCAAAAGATTTCTACCATCTTTTTTCAACTTAAATCCGCAGTCTAATTATATGGATACACTCTGTCTTCTTCAATTTTTCTAATGTCTTAATATCCGTAAACTAGTTAAATATTTATCTAGTTTAAGAAGCATGATATAAAATGCAAAAATACATTTTCGCAGTTTCATCGGTTTATCTATAAAGCAAGGATTTTAAGATGTACAATGGTAACAAGTAATTAAGAATGATATCTGATGTGAAGATGAATGATAGCTGGTATTCTTCGCTTTCATCCATCCTCAAGGCAGAGCAACGACAATTTCTTGTTTTGTTAATTGTTTCAACGGTCGTCTTAGTAGCTGAATGTCCTTCCAACTCTCAGCATTCAATTCACGTTGAAGAATCGTTAGGAAATTACTTTGCACAGTTGTTTTAGTATAATTTATTTTCAGTGATAAACTATTTCTTGGTTTTATTGTATTAAGCAGGCAGTACCTCTGAAATTCGTATTGGACGTATTTGAAAATAGAATTGAATCGAACTCCTATTGAAATGTTAGGAGGCTAATTATGCAGTGATGCCATTGTGGAATGACAAGACCGATAGATATCTTTGCGCTATTTGGAATTCGGACACGCTTCCACAATGCGTGTAATACGGATACGAGATGAACTGTACAAGATTCCGAATTATTATGTCCAAATTAATTTCATGCTAAGAAACCATACTACCTAACAATGTAATACGAAATTAATTAGAAGGAACTTGTATGAAAATTATTTAATTTAATAGTAGCAATATCTTTCGCCGAGGTAAGAGCAATCAAGCACGAGAGTCGTTTTGTCAACGAATTGATTATTTTATCACGAGACGCAGGAGTGAGCCATTCACGTTCGAGGACATTCATGTCCAGCCACAAAAGTGTTCTTAATAACTTCACGATTCGAGCCAAGTCAGCCACACCAATGCGAGCTAAGCCAAGACGAGGCAATCCGACGCGAGTGCTACCTGCTAGCCTCGGTAAAAGCCTAGACATTCTCTCTTGACGAGAGTATACTAGAGCATCAAATTCAGTAAAAAAAGAACTGTTTTCCTCTTGTGCTCATACAAATAATTCCATATTTTTTTATAAACGTGATACAATTTTGTAAGATGTCCCTCTTGTCTTTTGATGTAAACATAAATATTCGACGAATGTTACTACAATAATTTTAATAAATAATTACCATAAATATAATCATATTTTAGAAAATATAAAAGATGATAAACGAATTATGCTGATCGTTTGAAATTGCCTGGACACTAATGGTTCTCTTTTATAGTGTCAAAACTAATATTGATCATAAAACAGAATATTCGAACTGGTTTGTTGTCGTGAGATCGATTTTATACTCCCATCGAGTCGATGCCTCGTGTGTGATTGATTGCACGAATTCTTTCGCACGATTATACGACGCTGTGCGCCCTCGCGTCTAGAGTCCACGGTCCGTCTTATACGTACGTATACATATGCATGTCTGAATATCGTTTCTCCGTTGAAATTTCCGGTGAATTGCAGAAACGAAAGCGTACGTAGTTGCGAGGGAAATAGTTTGGTATTCTGCTGGAATGATGTGCATTTAGAACTTTTTTCATTCGCGGTAGACTTCCAAGCGTTTTTGTTTCATTTCATTTTCGTATCTTAATGCCCGTGCATTCTTCCAAATTCCCGTTACAATTTCTCGCAACATATTTCCGTCCAAATATCATGCAACGTGTGGCAAATAGATAAAAGTAAAAAATAAATCTCAGGATTTGGGGAAGGTAGTAGGAACAGTCACGTACGGTGAAAAGAGAATCGTTGATTTTTTCGAGTTCGTAGTGCGCGCGTAGATAAGGAACCGTTGTCAGGTAAAGGAATACGTGATGTGGCTATGGGTTAAGGCAAACCTTCTCATAAGCTTGAGAAATATGTTTCGGTTTAACATCGGCAGTTTCGAACTATGGAAATCAGTTGCTGTTAACCGAGCACGTTCTCCAAAATCCGTGCAACGATATGTTGCGTCCCAAGCAAACACAGGCACACATACATACATATACATATTCATTTCTTGCACTAGATCGAACAATAAAACTTACCAGTTGCATAATTCACGTTTTCACTTATCTCTTAAGTGATATCAAAAATAAAACAATAATGGCAGATCGTTTATTATATTTATTTCCTGCTAAGAAATTATGTGCATTTATTTTAAACATTTTTTATCTGAATCCCTGATTTATATTTAATCTCATATGATCTTGGTCTGATAATAAAACTTACTCGTTGCATAATTCACGTTTTCACTTATCTCTTAAATGATATTAAAAGTAAAACAATAATAACAGATGATTCATTATATTTATTTCCTACTAAAAAATTATATACATTTATTTGAAACGTATTTTTATATAAAATATTAATTTAAACTTTGGACGTCTAATTTATAATTGATATATTGAATAGCCTTGGTCTAACTGACCAGGCGAGAAGGACATTTTTCAGTCAGTACTCCAGAGCGATCCATAAATCTTTCGATCGCACCATATTTTAACATTCCCCCCATTTGCCTTACACCCCGAGTCGTAGTAATGATAAATCGTATAATTACTCTTGTTCGCGTACAGTTTTGAGGAAGTGCCAGCAGTTGAATGTAAAGTTTAATTAACTATACGAGCTGCAGTTTCCCGGCGATTACTTTTGAATATTATGCGAATTCATTACTGAACATGCTTCAATTATTCCTTAAAGTAATTACTTACTACGTCGTAAGTAATAATAGTTAGTCGGTTTCACTGTATGCTCCTTCTGTTACAAATACTTATTTCTGCGATTTCTCGTGATTGGGAATTTTGAAGCAAGCTTTTAGAACTGATCGTGCAATATTTCCGGATGGATACATTCCTTTTACACCGCAGATTAAAATGAAATTGCTTCATTACCGGCTAACAGATTACATAGAGGAAATGCATATACGTTCGTGCACGGACGTAAGAAGTGCATTGTAATCCGAAAATGACTGGCAGTCGTTTATTAGCAGGGTCTGCATTTGCGTTTGTAATATACAGGTGTACGACCATGTTTATTTTACTCAACAGCACAGAAGATGGATACACAATACATTTAACTGGATGTAGCACACACATTTATGTCATACGTTTTTAATTCCTAGAGGTGTTAAATATTCGTACTAAATAATTGCTACAAATTATACAACTATTATGAACGAATGAAAAATTTGCGTTTAACAGAATGGCAAAACAATTGTTTGAAATGGCTTGTCCTGCTGACAGACCCTGTACAGGTGATTAGCGAAAGCATCTTGTTAAATCAACGTGTTCAAGTTTAAATTGATATTTCAGATTTCGAATTGCATAATTATGCACCTTCCCCTTCGCAGGTAGTAAAAGTTAGACACTCGAAGTCTCAAAGTGCAAACTTGTTCATTCGCTTCGCATTTACATTCAGGGGCTATCAGCACGTACTGTCACTCCATATCGTAAAGGTACTATCCACCTAACATTGTACGTGCGAGCCTTAAATAACGAGAAATTCTATGTAATTTATATACACAGCTTCTTGCTCGCAATCGCGTTTTCCCGTCATCAGACTTACACGACTATTTCAGGCTCGTGTCATGTGTACATAATGAAAGTGTTCCTGAACTCCGGTTAATCGCGTGTACGCGATCTTGAAACCATTCTCGTACATTCAATTAATTGCTGAAGAGACGTTATACATAAAAAGAAAACGATTTACTTTTTTAATACATATTTTCGTAATCATTAAAAAAGTTATCGTTTTTATTTAGACGAAGCTCAAATAAAATTTGTAATAGGTAGGCAGTTTAATGCCGTGAGTTTTCATCGATTAGCTAGGGCGTGAATGATTATGTCGCAGCCGAGGGTTTATCTCGCGTGAAATATGTTTTATTAAACGCCTGATCTTATACACGATCTACTAATCTAAGGTGTAACCGCAGACCCGAACTTCGTGCCGTGTAAGTGACGTGCCATGGATGTTGGGAATTATTTACGAGAACGCGTTGCTAACACTGGTCTCGTAGGACTTTCGAACCGCTCAGCCTATTTATCGGGCTTAAGGCGAATTAAGCTCGCGCGAGATGTCTGTTACCTCGTCCGGTATACCTCGCGCCGTGTATGCGATAAATTTTCTTTGATTGACGCGATTATTCGACGCGAGATCGATCGGCCAAATAACGATTAATTCGCGTTCGCTAAACTTCAGGTTCAGTTGATGAGAGTGAAATTTCAACCGCACGAGCAACGTTTAATACTTGAAAAATATTGTTTAAAAATACATTTCGTGTTACGAGATTTTCTTGAAAATAAATTTCCATGTAACTTCTGATCTGATCCTGTTCTAACTGAATTAATGAACTTAACGGTAATAAGCGGGTATAAATTCCACGCACAGTTTCGAACGAGATTTTTACATGCATGAAAACGAAACGAAGGAAGGAAGGGAATATTTAAATTGGCTCTCACTACCAGCAATTTCCTGAAATTTTGGAATTAAAGGACACAGCCGGAGGCGTTTGGTTCCCAAGATAAATTCTAATTTTCCGCGAAGTAATATTGTGAGTTCATACTTTTTTCTCTATTCGATAAAATTTTCAGATACGAAATATAGATTTAATTAAATATCCTTACTTCTTGTTCGAAATTGCAAACGTTTGCACAGTTTCGACGAGATTCATCACAGTTCATTTATATTTCCTCTGTAATATTTATTTTTATGGATTACAGCTCTACGAATATTTATATAAAGTCATTTCTATGTTATTATAGAAAAGAGAAATTCGTACATTTTTCCAGTGAGAGAAATTTATGATCCATATTCTTTAATATAATCAGAGTTTACGGGTCTAACACGAAACACTTTTACACGACATTTATAACGATCGTTAGTAGACGCATGATTTAATTTAGTATTATACATGATAAAAAACACGGGGCTAGAAGTACTCGGATCGCAGAGGCAAATGCATTTTCGACCAGCAGTTTTTCAGTATTTCCCATCTCGCAAATAATTTATGCATCAGAATAATACTTTCAATTCGAATTTATCTCTGTGTCATTTTAATATCCATAAATAACAATTTCAATGCCTGTGAGCAGAATGTGACTAATATCAAATATATCATATTATCGAAATCGTACTTTATTCTGTTAATTTTCGAAGCTGCATAACTTTTATTTAAAATTGTAGACTATACGATCTACAGCGATTTTAATGTATGAACACTAAACGTAGCGATACCTTACATACATCTATTCTTACCATAAATGGACAAATGAACCTTCACGAAATAAACGTTAATTTTTAGAAATTCTTCATATTGAAGGAAATAATAATAATCAGATAACCTAAGAATTTACAGTGAT
>SHCU01001602.1:0-18984 GCA_004307685.1 Ceratina australensis | reverse complement strand
ATTTGTATCGCACTTTTTATCGAAACAAGTCTATTTAAATATTTCGGTTCCCAGATTTTGTGTCATTTTAATTTCTTACCTTCGCGATCGAATTTTCTTACTTCAAAATTTTTAAATGTTTTTATGGCTACTATTTCAGCGTATCACGATCGTTCCTATACTGTCCGGTGCTGCCTACGTTTTACAGGTGGATAGTTCCCGTTGGTACACGAGGTCTCTGTAAATTTCAGCTTTCAAAAAAAAGACAGTGCCACTATTATTGCGATGATTGACTCATTCTATGCTAATTGTCTAGACTCTACGTGCGTAACTACAGAATGTAGCGCTGTCAATTAGCGGGGATATTTAATCTTCCGAACGATTGTGTAATAGACGTGTCATCGTATGTAGTTAGAATAATTTATTTCCTGTTGCTCGCCCAAGAGACATTTTCTGTGCAAGCTGAGAAATAATTTGGCGAACGGTAATTTATGTTTCAGATTTTTCGTAACGATTGTCCGTTAGTCGATGAACGTAGAATTAATTCGTATTGCCTTGACGTTAAAAATAGAGCCACTTATTACAGGCTTATTAAAAAATCATGACAATTTTTGCATTATGGCGTCACCCGAGTTTGCCATGTTTCTTTATTTATGTTTCCTAGGGATTGCTCAGCACAATCTTCGACTGATAAACGGAACTCGATAATCGTGCGGCTTTGATTGGAAGCCAACGCTAATGACCATTTTCAAACGCTTTCCTTAGAAGTAAATAGAAATTTACTTGGTGACGTCGCTGAACTTCGAAGTTGTTACCAAACTGAAGCATCAATGCCAATAATGAATGTAAGAAATAGAAATATATCGTATTTGGGAGGAATGTACGTTTCACATTGTTAAACATTGAAAAATTAAGCGTTAAGTGATGTCTGTCCGTAGGATCTAATCGAAGCTAGCCTCATCGGCGCTTATGGTGACGCGCACGAAACGAGCCGGTCTCGTTTCTCGAGGTGCGGCAGTTTGTCACAAGAAACAGTGTTTATTCTACTTGGACCGCGGAAGGAACTGAGCACCTCGCTAGATCACGCGGACAGATCTCGCGCCGCGCAGGAATTAATTCAAATTTTTAATTAATGAATTAAAAAAACAGCTAGTTATAATTCGAACCGAAAGAGATTTGATTTGTTAATATGTAAAGTTAGCGAATCATTTGTTTAACGGAGTGAAGTGATGTACCTGACAACGAACAAGTATGTATTTTTATGAAGGAAAGAGTTCTTGATAACATTTTTCATAACAGTATTACCAGATTCTAATCTTATTGCGTAATGGACACACCTGCATGGTTTTCCTCGAATAATAGTAGCAGGTGTTACATTTTACTTCGCAGTACACAATCTGAGATATAAACTTATGATCTCATTCATATTGTATGAATCAAATAAAACAGAATTATTCGTTTCACGATTACTATCAGTGTGATCATCGTTGATTCGGGTGATAGTTTACGCGGCACTATCACTAATTGATTCCTGTGATCAAGACTACAATAATAACAATAGAACCATCCACGAGCCTGATAAAGATTTCAGTAATAAATTTCGCGGCTCGATAAAACACCTGTCTTTCTAATAAATCAGATTAATGATAATCACATTATCTGATAGGAAGTATTCTCATTGGGGTTGTGGAATATTTAAAGGACGCGCGAAGAGCGATGGCTGAGAAGAAAGAGATATACCACTGTCGGCGTTTAATCAGGTATGTTTCTTAATGTTAATTATAATTGAGAAGCTTCTATAAGCGAGATCAATTATTTTAATCTAATCGTTTATCTAGACTTCATTGATCGTAAAACTGATGCCTCGCAGGAAGATTCCCAATACAGTCTTTCATAAATATCTTATGACTAGTATAGGAAAGTGATTCACACGTTGCAAAGCAAACATTGAAGAAAAGAGATTACTTGAAATGGGAGAGATTCCAATGAATAGATAACAGATACTTGGGAAAGCAAAAAGTTTTTATCTCATTCTAAAGCCGATCGGAAATTGCCAGTAGTAGAAGATATAAGTAGATCATGCTTCCAATTCTGAATGAAACTCTGGATAGGAATTAAAATTTTTACTTGATCGAAAGTCAGGTAAACTAAATAAATCGACTTATTTCATTTTTCTTTGAAGTTCAATGATACGTAAATATCATTATGAGATCGGCAGTTTGTTACGTGTCACATACAACCGAAGAAGCGTTAGATTAGAATTAGTTCTTGCCTGTAGAACGTGCACACCCATTTATACTTTGTCGAAATGAATCATCGCCACATAAGTGACAGCCGCGTATTATACATATGTGTCATTAAAATATACTCAAGGTGTTTCAAGATCGCAATAACTCCTAGCTATTCGAGGAACGCGCGTGTAACCCAATTTTCAACGATGATCGCGAGCATCCTCGATCGTGGATTTGTTTTCACACAATTTCCTTGTAAAATAACGTCGGGAGTAAATAATTATGCGGTGTCAGGCAGAAGGGTTACCCGATTGATTTGCTAATCCGGTAAGCAGGAAATGTTGTGTCCAAATAAGTAATCGATTAAATATCAAGTTTGCATAACCCATGAATGTGTAAAGCGATATCTGAATACAAATACTCGTTGAATCCTTCCGGGCTGGGTTCAACGAAGCAGGGACTAGGGAGGAGAACAGCGATTCGACCGTGAACCGTGAATTCCCAACAATAAATTCTAATTAGAGGCCACACCGATGGAAATGATAGGCGACTCTAAGCAGAGACACGACAACCGGCGATCGAAAAACGCGTAGTTATTACCGCCTCTTACGTCACTCGATGATCTCGAGTCCCACCGTCAAAGATTCAATCTCGAACGAGCGAACGGATTTATTATTTTTTTCTGTACTCGATTCCATTTCATTAACTAATTTCGCAGTAAGTGATCGATGTCATATCGGGTATTCTACGACGCTCAAACAAATTACTCTTTATCGCCATTCTACGAATCGTTAAGCTCTTGAACACGGTAATTGCGATTGCTTCACGCCTTTTTATAACTACTTAAAATTAATCTCGATGTCACCGTGTACCTTACAATAGTAACGCTTATACATATACCGTCAAGAATAGTATTCTTCTAACTGCTCGCGCAATCTGCAAATTTAAATTGTAACATTAATATTTTGTTGAAAATAGTTTTAAAAAATAGTATACAAATGTTAGCTTAGGAAAATATGAAACACCTCGCGGAAGATTTCTCAGGCGTTCAATTCCGATGTTGATAGTAATCGTAAAGATATCAATGGTATGCTAATTCGAAAACTGAATAAAAATTCTCGTGGAACTTTTTCACGAAGATATTTAGGCGAGCGGTTTTACTCTGGGACGTAATAAGGTCGAATACACCCCCTATGGGGTCAGGGTATTGCGGCCATCCCCTACGTCCTCGGACACGTGGCGCCAGCCTTCCTTCTTTCTACGTTACGTTTCCCTTATTGAGCATCGATTCTCGCTAATCGCAACGAGAAATTCACCTGACAATTTCAATGCCTTCGATGCGGCAGCTTCGAAGCTCGTAGACCGAGTAACACGAGTTACAATGGGAACGTCGAGAGGTGAAAATCAATTTTCTGGGTAGGACCGTGAATATCTGAAAATAAATATGTAGTTTTTATCAATGTGGCGATACCAGAGCACAGCAAGTGGCATCTCCGATCGATAGATAGTATCCTTTAACATTATCTAGGTGCTGCGGGCCAGTCCGCGTTCCCCTTGGCATTGTCACAGCGATATTCGTGAGTGATAGATCGATCCGTGAAGATTAATGATACTCAGCGAGGAAAAAATTACATCGAGAAAATACAAAGTAGCGTAGGTCGTAACTGGCGATTCGCGTTCGCTTCGAAAACAATTTCCGATAATTCCACGCGAAGTCCATTTGTCCGACGGTCTTTATCGAGCGCGTTAAAAGAAAGTTACGTGGTTATTATTACAGACACTGTACTCTAGTGTTGTGACAAGCGGCATTCCACCGGGATCCATCGAGGTGAATTAAAATGCAGAGGACGCTGTTCGATTTAATGTAAGCGACGATACAGAGAACTCTTTGAAATAAAATGTCACCCGACAAGGAGCGAGTAGCACCCACGGTGTACAGCGAGTCGGAAGAGGACAACGGGCAGAATGTCACGAAGCATAGTAGATCGACGGAAACGGAAGACTTTTTGGCGGTGGATAAAACTTATCGCGCCGGCAAAACTACGGAATATGTGGCTCGTATCGCGTGGCCGGATCTACTTGCGCAAGTCTTCATTCACGTTGGCTGTATTTACGGATTCTACCTTATCTTCACCGAGGCTAAGCTCCTCACTAGTCTCTGGGGTAAGCGCAAGAAAAATATAGAGTAAATCGTTTACACAGTTGGCGCTTCCTTAAGGCTCCGCGATAAGTTCGAGTCTCAGCGTTTTATTGATAGACCACGAATTTTGTGGAATGGAATGGAATGCATAGAATATGGAAATAAATGAGAAATAATTTTTTTTCATTTGTCACAGCGTTCGTAACCATATATACGTCTGGATTCGGAATAACCGCGGGAGCGCATCGATTATGGTCTCATAGAGCGTACAAAGCGAAATGGCCTCTACGGTTATTACTTATATTCCTGTTCACCATAACCGGACAAGTTCGTTGTTATTGATCTATTCGGAGTGACTTGTAATTTTGATGTCGTTTAGATTTTTGATTAATTGAATCGTTTCGTTACTTCAGAAGCATGTGTACGCGTGGGTGTTAGACCACAGGGTGCACCACAAGTACAGCGAAACCGACGCGGATCCTCATAACGTGAAACGGGGTTTCTTCTTCGCCCACGTTGGCTGGTTATTCGTCACGCCTCACCCGGAAGTAGTCCTGAAACGAAAAGCGGTCGATATGAGCGATTTGGAAGCCGACCCGATCGTCATGTGGCAGAAAAGGTAATTCTTTTTATAGATATATATACAAAAATCAATCGTAAACGTTTATAAACTTTTCTTATCATTACTTGGAAACTTTTGTTTATGAGTAAGATCAACCCCAGACCGGACCCTATGAGATCATGCTTTCGAGAAAGGATTCAATGGGTATAAACACATTCTCATGCCATTGAAACCTAGCGACAACATCTACGCGAAGAAGGATCTCTTAAGCATGAGACATAGGACCGATCCGGTCACAGTTCGTATTTGGGAGCATAAGAGTGAACACCGTTAAAATTGAACCAAGTTTTTCTTTCGTTTTATTGCACATGCAAGTATACCTGCTTCCCATAAATCCAACACTTTTATTTTACGTTTCAAAAATGTAAGCAAGGCATTGAGAAAATAAAATAAAAAATTATGACCCTCCATTAAAACAAGGGAAAGTGACTTCAGTATCTCCGAAGCACAAGGACAGGAAATTTTACGAGTAAATAACGGCCAACATTATTTCATGGACATATATATTTTTCAGACTGTACATTCCTCTGTTCGCCCTCCTAACTATTGGACTTCCGGTGGCCGTGCCTTGTTACTTTTGGTCGGAGTCCGTTTGGACATCATTTTGGGTAAACTTCAACTTCCGTTTCTGCGTTACGCTCAACATGGCGTTCTTCGTGAACAGCGCCGCGCACATGTGGGGTCAACGTCCGTACGACAAGTAAACTATCACTGTTCAAATCTCTTCGAACAACGCGTACGAATCGTTTAATATTTTTCAAACGTTTATCTCAGGCATATTTCTTCGACGGAGAATCTGGCGGTATCGATAGCAGCGCTCGGCGAAGGCTGGCATAATTTCCACCACGTGTTCCCGTGGGATTACAAGACCGGCGAGCTCGGCAATTACACGTTCAACTTGAGCACCGGATTTATCGACGCGTTCGCGCGCATCGGCTGGGCCTATGATCGGAAATTCGTGACGCCGGCGATGGTGAAGCGCAGGGCGGACCGTACCGGCGACGGCACCCACGTCTGGGGATACGGCGACGCCGATATACCGGCCGAAGATCTTCAGGAATTGGAATCAATGGAGAAAAAGGGACGGTGAACGAATAAATTCCGTCCGATACCGTTGCAGTATTCTTGCTTCCTCGATTTTCACGAAAACTACCAGGAACATATCTAAACGAACAATGTGCTTGTGAAGCTATCTTGTGATATACGTATTATAATTCATTGTATCCTCGTATAAATGGATTTTCTTCTCCAGAATTTAATTCAATGGATGGACGTTACACCCAGTGAATTATTATTCAATGGTCATTGCATGTTTCTATGAGAATGATCCGCCACTTGTTTTCGTTTTAAGTAACAATGATTTCTAATGATGAAACGTGCAAATTTTCTATGGACCTAATTTACGTACTGTAAGCATCAGACTATGTATTACAATTACGTAAACTTTGTTCGTTGTTAACCGGTGATTTACAAAGTTCGCTCGGTGCATCGCAGAAATGAAATTAAAATTGCATTTCCTTGCATACATAGTAGTTCGATAATTTTACAGATATCCATTCCTCTTTGAATCCATTCTTAATTCCGACTTATTTGTATTCTACAAGCCTTCCTGGAATTGCTATCAGGAAAATCGTTTAAATGAAGGAATAAATAGATAAGGAAAATCGAATCTGATCCGGTGGCCTTGTCCGTGGGCGTTTAAAAATAGGAGGATGTTTTTTGTTCGGGAATGAAGATTTCCAAGATATAAAATACAAACAAAAGGAAATGACAGTGTGAAATATTAGTCGTTAATGAAATTCGAACGGAGGCCACGGGGTTAATCGAAGAGGTTCGTGGCCGGCATTCGTTAAAGTAGTTCTTTTCGGATCATTCAGAAGCTTGTGTCGCGTCACGGAAACAGCTAGGTATACGCCAGGCGGTTACTCGTTTTGTTACATCTAGGAATATCGTAGAATTCTGTGACCGTGCGATGGATCTTCGATCCAGATACGTTCGACGAAATTCCGTTTTCAATTCTCATTAGTTTCACTGGTACTTCAATTTTTGTTCTAATCATTTTTAACGCGTTCGAGTTTTATTTATACAGAATGAGTATCTGAGTATTCGAAGCGTTTGATTTGAGAACAAGTGAATAGAAGATTCTGCGTCGTAGAAAGGAAGTGCGTGGTATTCGTTGTTCACTAGAGGATCGGCAAAATGATGGAGAACACGGCAGTGAAAAAAAAGGAGATGCAATGGGGGGCTGTCCTGTGGTTTATTCATCTTCATTTCCTAGGAGCATACGGCTTCTGGTTGCTGCTGACCAGCGCTAAGTGGATGACCGTATTTTTCAGTAAGTTTTACTCCGAGCCCCAGAGACGATCTACTATTTTATCGTGCATGGTAATAGTTAATTCTTGCCAAGTCACAATTCACTGATTCAAGATTGCACAATTGTAGAAAGACAGTTTAATGAGCAGAAATTGGCATATTCGCTGCTTATACTTCTTCTTAGAATTGGAAATAATGTAGCTACAGTAAAGAGGAAAGCATTGGCCTTCGACGAAAATGATTTACATATCCCGAATGAGTAGCAAGATATTTCGTATATCTTTGCATATCAATTAGACGCCTTCCACCAGATACCCTAAACGTATAACGTATAAGCGTTCATAACTTCGATCAATAGTATAAGAATTCTTGTTTCTTATCAAACATATATGTATGTATTCTTTTGTCAATTAATATTACAGCTCTACTGACAGTGTTTCTCGGGTATCTCGGGGTGACAGTGGGCGCTCATAGGTTTTGGGCTCACAGGACATTCGAGGCTACGTGGCCTCTCCGGCTGTTTCTGATGCTCTGCCACACCGTCGCGGGGGTGGTACGTATCTCACGTGGATCGAAATGGAATTGATATATAGAAGAATCAATCGTTCACAGGGTCCGATATATGATTGGGTGCTCTACCACAGGCTTCATCACAAGTACTATGGTACAGACAAGGATCCTTTCAATCACAAAAAGGGATTCTTCTACAGCCACTTTATGACCAACGTCATAAGCTGGCACGTAGATTACGACGAGATGATACGCCTTATAGATATGCGTGATGTCGAGCAAGATGGCTACGTTTGGTTGCAGAAGAAGTAAAACCGATATATTTCTTAAATTTATGGAAACAACACGTGATAACATAATTTTATTCCTAAGGTTCTACTGGCCGCTGTTCCTGATAGTCGGCTTAATACTACCATTGAACGCACCCTTGGAATACTGGGATGAATCGCTCACTGCAACCATAGTGTCCACCGGCCTGCTACGATTAGCAATCACGGCGAACATCTCATGGCTTGTGGCCACCTCGCGACTCATATGGAGCCTCGAAGGGAGAAAGTTAATGTCAATTTTAGATACGATCAGTTTGCTATTTAAACTTTTCTTCAGGATGCCCAACGCTCATGGCACTGTCATTATTAACAATGAAGGAGTTCATTCCTGTTGAAATTATCTCGTTTGACCGATGGAATATAGTAAACTCTTGTTTAAGTCTGTAATTAATTAATGGAGATCTGTATAGAGCGCATCTGCTCTCTTCGCGATTTGCACGACTCCGTGAGAATCGCATACATGACAACAAACGTTGTGTTTCACGGTGTTATCTGAATAAAAATGAAATACGAATGTCACTTCCTTTCTTCTTTTTTTAATTTTGCTCGTTATTTCAGGATACCACCAGACAGTATCAGTTTGTTCTTCGTTACTCATTCGTTTTGGCCGGCGTACCATTACCTGGTCCCATGGGACTGGAAATGCGGCGAGTACGGCAACTATGACAGCGGCGTGGCCACATTTTTCATTAAAATGTGTCACGAGCTCGGTATGGTCGATTACTTGCGTACGTCCGACACCGAGGATATCAGAGAGGTGCTTCACGAAGTGACAAAGAAGAAATTACCTCTTGAGACTGGGCTCGAAAAGCTGAAACAGCTGTCCGAGTACAAGGCGAAGCAAGCCAGGTTGACGACGCATCACTGAGTCTTGACTCGTTCTTATTCTCTTCAATCCTCTTCATTATCCTGTTTCTATTAATTCTAATAATTTCTTTTCAATCACTTTGATATGCTTCGACCTGTCCTGAACCAGCCTCCAAAAACAGACACGATCTTTCCAAATAATCAAATATTTTTTTAAAATTATTTTTAATTATTATGGATTTTTATTATAAATATATATCACATTTGTTACGGTCGACAAGATTTTGTAAAGATCTCAATAACAATGCAATAGATTATATTCATTCTGCGCTGCACCTTTATTGAACCCAAACCTTTAATTATACAATACTTCCGACTGGATGAAAAAGAAATAAATAAAATTTCCCAACTATAATCCTCATCCCATTACGTATGGAAATCGATCAGATAATTGATATATGATACGGTGTATGATTCATGCCCAGCTACCAAAGAAAATAATTGAGATTCCTTTCCCTACAGAAGAAATTCTACATAGATAGAAGAGCATCGTCCTTTGACATCTTCTTTATTTTTCCAATCCTTCTTTACAATCAGTTGCGAGTAATCGTAGAAATGTACAAGCGTAAATCGTACAGTGTACTTTTTCCTTAAAGAGAATATATTTTTCCTTAAAGAGCATACCTTCTTGTTAAATATAACGTACGCACTGATCTACACTTTCTTGATATTTTAAATTAATTAATTGAATCTCCTTTCGCCACAGCAAATATCTTTTGCGCTGGTTTCTCTACCATACTTGCGAGGAAAGTTCAGCAAAGGTATTTCAATTTTGATTTTTACCCTTAAACACGTCAAATTGTCAGGTACCACTTGTTAGCTTCACGCGAACTTTATCTTTACTCCGAATAATCGTATACCATCTAATTGCAGATTTTCTCTTGATTCATTTCTACCAAGTAATCGTAATCAATTCCAACGACACATTGGATATCGTTAAGAAAGAAACCTTCAGGATTCCATTAAATAACAACGTTTAACGAGAATATTGTAATGTATTTCGAGAGTCTGACAAAGAAAGGATAGTGAACTGAAGAAGAAACAGCAGTAATTCCGCCTGTTCCGCGTTCTTCGCTAGCTTCCGCTTTCTAGAGATGATACGAATGAAGGAAGAGGGAGATTAAAACACGTTCCCTTGCTTCGATGATCGATAGAGATGAGCAAAAATGTAATGAATGGTAACAGGAGGTTAATGTTAATGTGGGTTAATATCTTCGGTGATCGACGAAGAGATGAAAACTAAATAAGTAAGGCGACTTAATAGATAACGGTAAAAAAGGAAAAACTAACACGTCGCAGGGTAGCGATTGTAAGTGAATTTTGCCGATCAAAGCATTTTTAATCCTGCCCGAGGTTATAAAAATGTTAAGTGTCTGTTGATTCGCGGAATGTGTTTAGTCTTTTGGTACTTAGCAACTCAGGTATCCTCATAGGTGACACGAATCAAAAGATCTCCTTTTGATCCTATCTGATCGAAGATAAAAGATTGTTCGTTACTGCGCGGAAGTCTAGCGAGGTTGAGACAAGCTTCGGAGACTACCGGCTGCCTCGGAGTAACATCGTCGCCTTCATTGAAGAACAAATTTACTAGCCGCGATGTCTGACTTTTTTCTCCTTCGGGACATTTAGAACCAGCCAAATGAAACCTTTAACGAATCAATCGTGTTCGGCTACATTCCCCGCGAGAGTAATAAAAAAGTTTTTATTACGCACGACATATGCATTCTACCATATATAACAGTGCGTTTCTTCACTTGTACCAGAGCCGACGTCACTCGAGAACTCGCGCTTGTATCAGCGCGATTTGTCAGGTATACCATGGACTGTCTAAAGTCGAAAGAGATTCGGTTTGCAATTTTTTCGAATGGGTTCGCGCACCGATCCGTGTGACGTCGGCTGTAGCCACGTGCTTCAATAAACGTACATTGGAAATGTTATTAATTCAAGATTTCCATTGTCAAATACGGACCATAGTGCGTATACTGTGCGTACACCATACGTACATATACATGTAACATATAAATATTTTTCAAGGAACATACTACTAGACCAGTTCGGATGAAACTCGAATATTAACCTACACGATAACCAGCGACCAAAAAGGAAGGGAATAACGGATATTAAATGATAACGCGAACTGTTAACGATTGGTTATCGCGTAGGGCCCGTATCCTAAGAACTGTACAAGGAATAGACGGTGGGCTGTTGGTCGTTCTTTCGACTGGACCGAAACGCACGAGACGGTCCAGTCCAGTCCGGCCGGCACCGACTCGGTTTTCAATCTTTTTTGCCGTTGATAACGATCGTCTGGTCTATTTGCTCCTGAGTCTGGTCCTTGTCGCCCCAACCCCACAGCTCGTGGCTACCGTCGCCGGTTCTCTCCACCCGCTTCTTGACAACGTCTCTCGGCACGTGCTTCAGGTCGTACGCGAGCCCGAGTTTCGCGCACATGTCGATGAAAGCTGTCGTGATGTTATATCTGTAGTTGCCCAGCTCGGCGGTCTTGTAATCCCACGGGAACACGTGATGGTAGTTGTGCCAACCCTCGCCCAACGCTGTCAACGCAACACCGAGGTTCTCCGACGGGTTGATGAATCTAAAAAATAGCGAAAGGCCCACGGTTCGATCAATACGTTTCAAGAAAGAACTTACAAAAGAACTTACAAGTCGTTGAAATCTTTTATCGACGTCGTAGAAAATTTATTCGAAGACTTACTTGTCGTACGGCTTGTTTCCGAAAAGATGCGCCGCGGAGTTCACGAGCCAGGTGACATTCAACGTGAACACGTAACGCAGGATCGTCGAGACGAAGTAAGCGTTCGACCACGTTTCGTTCCACAAGTAAACTGGGACAACGGTCGGCATCACGAAGCACAAGAGGACCATCAATGTTTTGTAGTACCTAATGAACAATAAAAAGAACACTTCTTTCTAACTAATGTATTATAATTCTAGCCTTCATATTTGAGCGAGGCCTTAGTATCAGCTTAAATAATAGCTACAACTTCGGCAACATGATAAAACAGTTATTTCTTTTCTTAGTTACTTTGTACAAGAATGTTTGCATAGTTAACTGGTAAATGATAGGTTACGAAAATGCTTACTTCTTCTGGAAGGCTAAGATAGGATTGGCTTTCAAGTCGCTGAGATCGATACCCTTGCCCTTCTGTTTGATTTCGGGATGCTTTCTGCACAACAGCCAGCCCACATGAGCGAAGAAGAATCCCCTTTTCGCGTTGTGCGGGTCCGCGTCCGTCTCGCTGTATTTATGGTGAAGCCTGTGATCCCTGGCCCAATCGATTGCCGCATCCTACACCACGAGAAAGATGTGAAAACCTTATTTTGCTTAATACAGCAGGACAACAACTACCTTAATGGGAATTCTAATCAGTAATAAGTGCCTAGTTCTCGTTTTATCACTAAATTTCGAGAACGCATTAAAAGCTTAAACACTTTATTAGTCTCGTCTAACATATCGTCTGTATCTATATCTATTGCACTTAAGTTAATTGCCACCGCTACTTCGGTTCAGTAGAAATAATAATTACAATTAGAAAAGAATAAATATTATTTCTCGTATAATTTAAATGTAAGCTAAAAAGTATCGTTTTGTAACTAGGGAAAAGTAGAAGAAATACTAAGTGCGAAAGCAATCAGAAGACGTGCGATAAACGAAGAACTGTAATTGGCACGATTAAAATTCCGCAATTTGTCTGCCCTGATATGATGACTCAAAGGTCGATCAACGTCTGCACGATAATTTCGACTTCTTTTTTCCTGTCACGTACCAGCGTGATGGTAATTTTTATGTTTCATTTGATTAACAAATAGAGGTAAGTAGAATCTCTTGTCTTGGGCAAGTTTAACAAGTTTGCATAATGCTGTCCGGTCGAGTGTCACGTGTTTGTTTAATTAAAGCGAGGAGTTGTAAATGAAAACGAATTAATCGCGCTTACTTGGAAAGCAATGGTGTTGCAGAAAGTCAGGAACAATTGGAGTGGCCATTTCGCTTTGTACGATCTATGCGCCCATAATCTGTGGGCACCAGCTGTGATCCCCAATCCACCCGCGAGATACAAGATGAAAGCTGTAACAAGAAGTAAACTATGAGATGCAAGATATCGATCAGAACGAGAGCGCATGTTTAATCAACGATTAATCAGTCGCGTTAATTCAAATTGACACGTGTCACTCACCGAAGACGGATGTTAGCAATTTCGCTGAAGTGAACATGAGGTACACTCCGTAAAGAGCGCTGAGATGAAGGTAAGAGAACGCGATCACGTTTCTCCATACGATTTGCCTTCTGTAGGGCTCTTTGGTTGGTTTCAGAGCTGGAGCGTCCTGAGGAGTCTCCCCCTCGGTTAGCACAGGGGCACTGGTGATATTAGGCGCCATTTCTCCCGTACTTCTAAAATCAAAAGAAGATACGACATATATATCATGTTCTTGCGTTATCGGTCTAAAAATGGGATATCGTTTGCACCTCTCTAATTCAATCATCCGTGTACTCATTTTACCACACTCTGCTCTTCATCCTCTACCATAAACTCTTGCGAGCTCATACGTTTGATACATTTGCTTGCATGTTTCTAGCAACAGTTTGAATATAATGACATTGTATTATATAACACGTTAACGATGTCATTAGGATGATCTTTTATAACATGTACTATGAATTATGCAACTAGACATTTTTATACAAGACAGAAGATTTAAGGTAGTCAGACTGAATTTTTATGCAAAACAGACAATTTAAAATAGTCATTTAAGAAAATCTGTTTCAAGCTGCAATTATCTTCCTAGTTTAAGCATCGCGATATTCCATTCGCTAATCATACTTCTATTCGCACTATACGTACAACAGTTATACTCTCAGCATGCTCAGTTATTTCATAAATAAAAAAAATGCTAATAGCATAAATCTCACGTGTTCACGTACACATAGTAATTAACCAGTTAAATCATTGAGGAAATGATATCGAGCGTTTCTTAATTGACACCTTCGAGTCTTATCTTTTTCCTAAACTTTACTGTACATAAACAGTCCTGTCACAAATGAACATAAATTATCGAGTAATGTAGCGCATAAAAAAAGAATAAAATTTTACGTTACTCATGCGAATGCCTCTGGCATAAGATGAAAAACTTATATTTCATAAAGCAACAAGAAGCTGATTAAGAGCTAATTAATTCGCACGACAAAGCAAGATATTTTACAATACATCGTAACGCGTGCATCTACACATTAGATATAATATGCATGTAATATGATTTTGCATATTACGAAACGTCTAATGAATCTCTTAGGCATTATAAGTACGATCATACGCATGGAAAATCATTTGTTATTTATATTCATAAATTCCTTCGTTCTCACGTGAAAAAAGGATTAGACGTGCCGCGCGAAAGTGCAACACGCGGTTTGGAAAAACGAATACATCGTATGGAAATCAGTTGAAAGCGGAACAGTTTCCGTGCGGACAAACGCGACCATGTATGACCGACGTAAACGCATGCAAAATAGAATAGGCGGGATAAATGGATGCAACACGTAACTACATGATTGACGTAAAATCATGTCACCTTCCCCCTCGGCTGACCGCGTCCGGTAGACGCTCATCGGCTCTACTTAAAAAAAAAAGTGTCACAGTCATTCCTTTAGTTTTCAGGGAGCTACGATGTACATAAAATATAATTAAAATTGTTGCATCACGTGGCGTCAACGAGATGATGCGCGTTAACAACATAATTTCGCGATTCTACTCTGTCGAGAAGCTAATGAGCCGAGATATCTTTTTATACGATATGTAATTGCAATCTGACGTTCACTTCTGTACAGTTCGACCATTTCATATTTAGGTATTTTATACGTGCGAACCGGCAGACAACTGTTCGATATATCTTGACGCAAATGGTTATTCAAACAATTTTTTTCAAACAGTTTCTTCGTCGATGCTCGGGGCAACGTAGAATAGATGAAATGGTAATCGGCTGTAACGTCAAACTTCTTCTCGGAAAACAGACTACATGCGAGGGAGCGAGAAAAAATTCATTATGCTCGCATGAATCGCATCTGAAATTGGCAAACTGTACCTGGTTACCGGTGAACCGGTACATTCTGGGTCATCCGCGTGAACATCGCGGGACGCAAACGAAACCCCGAAGTTGAAACCGAGCGATCAAGGCAGGACATTCCGAGTAAGGAAATCGATACCGCCGATGTGTCAACAATTGTAACGGTTAAACGATCCGAGCCAAGGAGCTCGGGAGTGATTGCCCGTCGAGAATGGAAGAGAGAACGATAGGACGGAAGGTGACACGAAGTACACGCACCCTCGATCGGGTTTACCGGCGAGATGAAAAGAGATTCGATACCCTTCTGGGTGAAACGCGAACGAACTTGTTACGCAAGCCTGATATAACTCCCGTCGGAGCCCGAACGAGGTCGTCTATCGACTGGGAGCCGGGATCACGCGCCCTTCCTTGAGCGCAGGCTCAACACCCGTTCGGGTTCATCGCATCCACCGCTGCTCCGCCGAAGCGACCCTGCTCGAAACTTCCAGCCCGGGTCTGTTGACCCACGACGCCAGCTGAGCGCCTTGACATTCACTCCTCAGCTGCTTTTTCATCGAACTTCGTATTAACATTCGAGTTCTACGACCCATAAGATCCTTAACAAAAATTTAATACACCTACTTAATTACGTTTAATACTTGAAGAAATAATTTATCAGATTGTCCCCATGTTTTAAGTTTCTAGAAGTTTCTATATGAGCTTCTATAGAATCTTGGTACGTTTTCAATGGAACAACGTCGTACAGCTTCGATCAAGCAATGAATCAGTTTCTCTTCTATAGAATCATGCTCGCAATTAAAATGATAGGAAACGATTTTTCTAACGAATATTTCTAAGGGAATTGTTAGCACTGGAAAGCAATCCGGTAAATGATAGCATTCAGTAGGAAGTATGAAAGACGCTTGGGGCGAGGTAGGGGATGAAATGGTTGAGATGGCGCCAGAATTTTTAGGGAGACCGTTTGCTTTGAAAGGAAATCACTGAGGGTAGAAATAGGGTAGGAGCTTAAGGATGTCCGGATCGGGGTCGAACCGGTTGAAGCACGGCTGCGCGCAGGGAAAGATTGTCGTGAAAGATCGACCGCTACTTTTAGTAGTTGTTGAAAACTTAATATCTAATCGCATATTGAAAAATGCGGTATCATCACGTATTCGCGTTATGTGATTTATCCATACTTAATACGTGCTCTTCACGTGTTATCCTTGCTAATACATGATTCATCGGGTCAACTCTGTATCGTTGATGACCCCTTGGCTTTGACACGAAAATCATTCGATAGATTCCGTGCAATTTTTTAGTTATCACACGTCCTATGATAAGGTATATTAAAACACTTTATAATTGCTGTGACCCATGAACTTTACAGATATCATCAACGTGAGATGACTAGGTAATTTCGTTTCATATTAGAGAAACAAATTCGATAGAATTTTACTACTAGAATTTAGTTACTCTAATGAATATCGACAGAAAACCAACATCTTTTTAATATGTAAAAGAAAACGACACATTAACTACTCACTACAAATTATTAATCTAAAGCAATGTATTAACTATAATTGCGATGTGTCAACGTCGTTACGTATCCCCAGAAAAGTTCTTAAAAAATAGAATATCTCTTCTGAATTAAAAAACTTTATGATTACGATTTGTTACCACGGAATGAAAGAAATTTATTAACTACAATTATTATGATGTTACTTGCTCTCAGAATGGCAACAAGTTCTTAAGAAATAAAATGCATTCATTTAGACAAATCATCGGATCGCATACATTATCAGCGAGTAAGTTCTGGTTGGAATTATTAAAATCGCCGCGATAAAAGAATATTATGTAAGATTGTATGGAAAAAGGAAATTGGAAGCATCGAATCCGCGTGAACCTATTGGTGTACGTACAATCATTTACACAATTCGCGTTCGCAAGAGGTTTTGTATGATAATCAGCGAATTAGATAGGAACAAAGCGATTCCATCGAAAGTCGATGCGCGCACGTAAATAGCAATTATGAATTATTCCGCCAGGGATCATTGCCCCGGTTACGCAATCCCTGTATTACACGGATCGTACGTATGTATATATGTACATATGCGATTCTCGCCGGGATTCACGTGTTTCCCGTCACGTTGCGAACTTTCTGCGCGTTATCGATTGTTGTGACATTACACGACGGCGACACGTATCATCGATAACGAGCGCCGATCGATAAGTCGGTGATATATAATAAAAAGAAATTGTTTATTCAAGCGAACAATAACGGGACGAAGTTTTCTTGCCGCGATACCACTTATCGGTTTTCTATTTCTTTGTTTAATTATTCAGGAATCAGTCGGCCGCGAGTAGAATCGACAAAGGCATCGTCTGTTCACGTGCGCCTATCGCTCGATATAGAATTCGTTCGATAGACTTTGCGGTACCGCGGATCGAAACGCGTAACCCAAGGCCGATCGCTGGGACGCATTTATCCGTTGCGTCGAAAGGGTAAGCAGCACGCGATGCGTGCGTGTGCGGTAAGTAAATTGGCGCGCGCCTTGCAACCACCTTCGGAGCTGTTGCAATCGCAGCCAGTGCCAAGGCTGCGTGGTTAATGGCTCTGTCAGTCCCATTGATCATCGGCTGAACTTGACCACCCCGACTCGCGGCATTACGATTAGCCGGATAAATATACTCGTAGCCATCTGTGACCGGAAATGCGCGGGATGGAATTCTTTATAAGCTTTATTCCGTCTTATTTCGTTTGGAGTAATGAAGCGATAAGTACGGAGCTGGCGATACGGGCTGGCCTTGATTGCCAGGCGAATATTGGCAAATCGGCTCGTTCTAATAAACTGTACGAATCTATCGCGTACAAAATTAATGCACGTTGCAATATGATGATCAATTATTTACATTAACCCTTTGCACTCGAAGATTTCTAACATGCAAGTTAAGGTATTAAAATTATTAATAATTTTTTCTGTCGACATTTTTTCAATTAATGTATGTATATGTAAATTTCATAATAATCAAGTTCAATTCAATCAATAATATATTGAAGCAGTAATTGCTGTGTAACAATTATTTTATGTTATATGTGACTGAGAGTCACCTCTCGAGTGCGAAGGGTTAAATTGTTTTTATCGGTTTAAAAGAAAAATTGTATGGAATATAAGGAGTGTCAGTTAAAGATGACTGTCTAATATCTTTACGTGCTAAAACAAACGTCCATTTAGAACGCACTTTTTAAGCTAATACCATAAGCGTTTCACTTTGCATAAACAACAAACTAACTTATGTTACATTCTGGGAATTGCAATAACTCGTAGCAAGAAGCCAATAGACAGGTATCGTTATCAAGCTATTAAACCGACTTCGTATGGACTATATTTGGCGTTCGGGGAATACTCGATGATACCGCGTGGCATGCGAGTTTCAATTAAAGACAAAAATAAATACAGTTTTATGAAAAATTCAGAGACCTGAATGAAAGGGTATCGGGACTATTTTTAAAGCGAAGCTTGTTTGAAAATTCATTGGGTTGCGACGAAAATAGAAGGAGCACGTATTTATGTAACCGATTGTTACGTTCAGATCTCCACGTCCTATCTCAGACATTGATCACCGTTACCTCGCTCACTTTTTACCCGGTCGTCGGGCGTAAACGATTATCGGC
The DNA here is from genome assembly GCA_004307685.1 of Ceratina australensis. Classification (NCBI taxonomy): domain Eukaryota; kingdom Metazoa; phylum Arthropoda; class Insecta; order Hymenoptera; family Apidae; genus Ceratina; species Ceratina australensis. The sequence goes on along the minus strand of SHCU01001602.1, from coordinate 263 downwards.
AAGTTTCTCGCAACGATAATCCTGCGATGCGATCACCCGGCCTAATCGACTTGTCTCACCCGTTACATCACCGATCTAACCTCGACCTAACATTCTTGGCTATCGCATTCAAGAGAATTTATAACTTAATTCAAGCATCGTGCAGAACAATCCTGAATTGCAAACGAAAAACGTGACGAGTTGTTCGCACGGAATACGTTTAGCATTCAAGTTCGCATATACTTGTTTCACATTTCCAAAGAATTAATATGATTGATAGTCAT
>SHCU01001598.1:4260-19047 GCA_004307685.1 Ceratina australensis | reverse complement strand
GCAAGAAATATAATTCAAGAATTTATTAAATCATCTTACCATGATACAAGCAACAAGTTATGCACGGAGTACAAAGCGAATTTGTATACATAAATATTTTATAGATGCATGCAGCAGTATTTCTGAATACTTCAGAAGCGTACCGCATCAAACGAACTACAAATTCCTATCATGTCCATTAAGTAGCTGAATACGTATTGTTGCACGAAATCTGCATTCTGGAAGAGTCGGATTAGGAAAGAGATAGGTCAGGAGATGCAACAAGCTTTGCGATAACACTGGTACCTCTAAATTTCGTATTGCGTGTTCGTTTCGTCGTGTTCTGGTTTTTCGTTTAACGACTCAACACTCTCTTCGAGACTTATCCTAGAGGAATTTTCCGGCTGAAAGTATCATATTTTGCGATTACACTTCATGCACTTGAACATCTTTCGACATTTTCTGATTCACGTTCTATGATAAAATGATTCTCTAATCCAAATATGTATTCTCAGTCGTGCACGGTATGCAGAGGGATTTCAAGGAGTGAGACGCCACAACGTTTTAGAATTGATTTGATTTCCTTTTATTCGTCGTTCGTATAACATAATCAATATTGCATATTCGTATACGTACAAAAAATATAATAAAAAAAAAGAGAGAATAAGGAACACACATACAAAGCCCACGAAGTATTGTAAATAAGAGATGCACGGTGATGGGAATGAATAACGCTGGTGTGTCACGTCGCAGTTATATGTATGTATTGCATATTAGATAATGAACCATATCCAACTCTGAACACATTTAGTTTTCATGAAAATTGGCTCTGTCCTTGAACTGAAAAGTTATCTCTACTCGAGATCGAATTTAGATTTCGACGTTACTCATCTCACTTGTGTATATTAAAAACATAGGAATTTTCAAATACTGCTTTTGTACCTAAATTTCACGCGTCTGAGATCCTTAAGAGACAGTTCTGGAGCTTCCAAGTTTCTCTACCCAAAATGAATCTGATGAATTTCAAGGACAGACCTATCTGTTCAATGCATAGCTTCTCGATGTTTTCCTTACCGACTTCACGAAATCTTTGTCGCTGTTACGTTCTGCTTTCGATTGATTCATCTCCTCCTCATCTAGATTCTGTTGCTTAACATCGTTTTCATCATCTTCTTCTTCTTCCTCTTCCTCCTCCTCTTCCTCCTCGACCACCTCATCCTCTTCGCGTTCTTCAAGTTCTGGCTCTTCGCGCAAATCTTCCATCGACTGTAAAAGAACGATTCGATTCCTCTAATCTCCTGCTTCTGCTGTTAAAAGTTCTCATTTATCATCTTAAATCGCTGCCAAAAATTACATGCCTCAATACATGCAAGAAACTAACTTCATTTCCAAGACTGCTTGCATTGTTTAAAAAGATTCAATCAAAAATATCAATTTCTAGAATAATCACACGTGTGTTACATGCCATTCGAATTTGATGCATAGCATTAAATACAATAATATTACAATTTATTACTAATTTCACTATATGGGCCTCTGTCTTTCAAAGCATTCCAAAGCGAGCCTGCGAAGTAGACGATATTCGTTAACAGAACAAGCTCAACTGAGTTTATCATATAATTTTATCGTTCCATAATCTTGATTAAAAGGCTACTCCGCGAGCTGCTTAGAACTTAATGCGTATAATTCTTATAAAAAAAAGAAAAAATCTTTACGAATGGATTTGGTTTCGGAGGTTTAGTGATGATGCCTGTATTTACCCCTAGGAGCTCCTTCTTCTCTGGCTCTTCATCAGCTGCAACACATAATACCAAGTGAAAGATCATTTCTATCAGTACAACTTATTTCGAGTTTCACATTCTCTACCTAATTTTTTACTCGGATTTCGAGAGACACTCATTTATTACCTTTAATATGAACCTTTTTGTCGTTAACTAAATCTTTCGACTCCGCGTTGACCAGCGGCTTATATTCTTTCGCCGGCTTCATGTGCGTGCCGTTCGGCCTCTTCTCGTCTTCGCTCATGTTTTTGAAGCCGACCGTTTTCACACCGGTCAAAGGATCGGTGTACTGTTGCGTTTGCCACCTCTGAGAGCCAGACGCCGACACGTTCGTCGCCCCAGCCACCGTTGCCCGTCTACGACGTCGATCCTTCCTCGCGCTTCGCCAAACTTCGTAGATGCAACCGATCACCGCCGTCACGAACACGCAGCACAGCGCGATGAAGATGTAAGTACCAGCGCCCTGTTCCTCCTGCGTCGCGTCGGAATACTGGGATTTATACAGTATCCTCTCCGGCGGATCCTCCACCCAAGCTTTGTCGCGACCCTTCGAAAAAATTGTTCAAATGGATCGAACCCTTTTCCTCCGCGATATCCCTAACTCTGTTTCGATTCATTTTTCCAAGTAATTAGCTGCGATGAGTTATCGTAATTACTTGTACTTATACACCTCAGAGCTAGACAATACAGAGTACATTATATCGCATCTAGCATGGACTGATTCTTCAACGAATCATACAAGAATAGCAAGCCCAAGTGTACACGTCTACTTTACGTTTAAACGCTAAATCCTACTGGCGTGCAATGCTCTAACGTTTAGATCCAAGCTTACTAAATCAAGCTCTAACAAGTATAAAACGTAGTACCCTAAACTTGAAGGAATTTGAGATAATCAGTAACCCAGTAAGCAAAGAATCATAGTTATTGTTATAACATTATTCCGTAGCATGGTAATATCTGAAGGCATAGTTTTCGATGTTGCCCATATGATAACGTTTCAAAAACATTTTAACTAGATTTTAAATAACATTTGAAGAGCACGTGTAAAACGTAATATCGATATTCGAAGCGTGTTAAATATTTCTTGTAGATTTTAAATAAAATTTGAAGAGCACGTGTAAAACGTAATATCGATATTCGAAGCGTGTTAAATATTTCTTGCTTACTGGGAATAATTAGGTAAAACGGTGTGCCTTACCACGCTGTCGTTTCTGGGTGGATCCAAGCCGCGTGGTTGAGCGTGAAATACAGCGCACTGGGCGCTCCTGACGCCGGCGGGTATCGTCGCGCGCACGGTTTCGCTGCCTTGTTTCGTAAATAGCATATATTCCTCGAGCGGCTTCATGCCGGGCCCGCCGTTGATCGATACCACGACGTCTACAAGAAGAGGGTATCCGTCATTTCGTATTCGCAATGTGGCTGACGATCGATCGTTTCGTTTTGTCTGACATCAGAAAGACGGCACTCTGTTAGAACGTGCGGGCTCGACCGCGTCGATTGTTCGATTTCGATTGACAGACATTTCAATCGTAGCTGCGATTTTAACTCACTGCTCAGACAGCCGGTGTATCCTTTGTACGCGCTGAACCGGGAATCCGTCGTGTTCAGGCCGCCCAGTTGGATCTCCGTCACGCCCGGGCTCTCGTCTTCGTCGTCGCCCAGGTTCAACACCGGGATCGGTAACATTTGCACCGGCTCGCGATCGATCTGTAGAGCGAAAACGATTTGACGAAACATTCATTGAAATGAATCATTTTTCATTTGAATTAACCGGAGTTGGAAAATAATTTGGCATACTAAAAGCGTGGCTGTATTGTTATCGCGGACGTAGTACACGCTGTGACGAGCGCCGTTCAAGAAATTTCTGTCGTTCAGACGCACGCCGTGCGCGGAACCCTCCCTGTCCTCTTCGAAAATAAGCTGACCTTCGGATGTCAGGGCGACCAGCAAGTAGTAGCTCCTTCTGAAAAGAAAGTTTTCGACAGACTTCCAGGATTCCGGGAGGCATTTATTTCTCGTGAATGCCAGGTGGATAGGGTTTACGAGGAAGACTTACTTATTCTCTGTTTGGAGAAGAAGCAACGCGGTGGTACGTTGTCGAAGTTCGTTCGTCGAGAATGCCAGTTGAACTTTTACCTGGGTCACTTCACCGACCAGGTCGAATTCACGTTGGAGAACGCTCTCGCCGCTGAAGTCTGCTCCCTTTTCTAACAGAAATCATCAACTTTCAAGCTCTTCGTATCAAGACTATGCGAGCCTTCGTTAAAAACAATGATGAATATTAAGTATTAAAAATGTTAGCATCTTGAATTCTTATGTTCAATTTTATACATTTTGCTTTAACCCTTTGCACCATCTGTTTTATAAAATAATTGTTATATAGATAAATAATTACTGCTTCAATACATTATCGATTGAATTAAACTTAATTATTATAAAATTCATATATACACTGATTTAAAAAATGTCGAAGGAAAAAATGATTAATAATTTTAATACATTAATTTGCATGTAAGAAATTCACGAAATATTTGTGGAAAAATTCTTCGACCGTAAAGTTTTATATTTTATTTTTCACAGCATTTTGATAAAATGTCTTAAACTTTTAGCAAGCTCATGTAACCGTAAAACTTCTTTATAAAGCTCCTCACCATCGGCGCAATGTTCGCCAAAATACGAGGTCAATTCGCAGTTGCACGAGGACTCCTGTCTCCCAAAATCTTCCGTGCAAATGCCTAAATTTTTACAAGGCATCGCGTCGCATTTCATCTGGCAGTTAGGTAACACTCCCTTACTGCCCTCGTGATTGGCTTCGTTCGCGAGGCTAGGCAAATCGACCAGGTATTCACCGATCATCAACCCGCGAAGGCAACCGACGTACCCCTTTATTTGCATGTCATCCTTGCCGACTCTGAGTAAATCGTCCGTATCGAAGCCTCCTAGATTCACCTATGCAAGTTTACTGATCATTGCGTACATTCAATTCAATCTCGTCTATGAAGCAGGAAGTCTCACCTGAAAGTAGCTCGTCGGTGGCGCGGGTGGTCGCTGTGGTGCCAACACTTCTTTCTCTGGATTTGTCCATGGCTTGTTCGAGTACGTGTCTAATAACACTGGAGTAGCGTTTAGGGTAACGTTGTATTCGTTGACGTGCAGAGTCGTCGATTTTTCGTTTCGGATTATCGCGATCTGGACTGAAATTCCTGTGTTCACACCTGAAAGCAAAAGTTGGATGTTGTAGCTATTTTATCTTTGCTAAAAATGACTAATTTATTTAGATTAACAGTTTGTGGCATCGAAATTCTACCTGGATATTCAACGGTGATATTTTTAATCTCATTGCCAGCATTGAAGAGATACACGATACTAGTGCCGTTCGATATGTAGAGATGAGCAAAGTTATTCAAATGATCGTTTGCGTACAAGATCAAGGAATGAGTATCGTAGGTCCTCAGGTTGATCAAGATGTTCTGCCACAGTATACTTTTTAATAACAATTTCTCTTCGTCCTCCTCGTCCGTACCGAAGTAATTCTTCTTCAAGAACGCGCCTTGCGAAGTGAACGTCAACGCTTTGTTGTTTATATCTAAAAAATTCGTGAGAATGAAGAAAAATCATTAGCGGATGAATTGTCTTTGGAGATAAATGAATGGTAAGCTTACTCCTCTCGCAGTAGGTGCCAAGGTGAGCCCATCGGTTCTCGCAAACGCACTCGAAGTTGCTCCACAGTTCTACGCACCTGGCACCGTTCTGGCATTTGTTCGGTTGACAGGAAGGCTTACAATCTTTTATGATCTCGGACAAATGGACCGACATATAGCTATGAATATCCAGAATCTCTCCGTTTACGACTAAACCGCGGAAGCATCCGATGAGTCCTTGGCGTACCGAGGATGTCCTCAAGTGTTCCCTGAAAGATTGTATTTGAAAACATTAAGAAAACAGGCTGGTTGAACGTAAATTACGTGATTGATTGAAATTCTCACGAATGAACATTTAAGAGTATCGTATAAATCTCAAAATACTCACGCGGTAGCACCGCCGATGAACATAGACCCCTCGAACGGTCCGAACTCTTCCTCGGGCAACAGATCGACCATTTGGAAGTCGGTATTGATCATAAATCTGACGTGATAATCGTTGTAATCGATCCAAATCTTCTGCCACTCGCCGTTATTTAATTTTCTCCTGCTCTTCACCTCGAGCTCCCTTATGGTTCCGGTGTTTAAAGTGAAATTAAAAGTTAATCGATAGTCCGAGGTCAGTGCGACCATGAACGATGGATAGTTGCTCCGGATGGGTGGCTGATACAGAAGAATCGCCTTTTCTCCGGTTGTCCGGAAACTGAATGCTATGTCCCCTTTCCTCCAACCGGGCACCTCGATGTACGATTGTGACGTCGTGAAAGTAACGACGTATTTCTGCGTATCTAAACAACGATTCAGAGAATATTTTTAAATATAATTAACAAATTCGATGAATGAGAAAGGTAATGTAAATCATTTTTATCACGTAATTACTTGTTTCGACGCATTCCAAAGGACCCAGGGTAATCCTTCCTTGAGCATCTTCCTCGAGATCTCTTTGCTGCAGGAATATCATTCCCGTGATGCCTAGAGAATCGGGAGTTTCGTAGTAGCCTTCGTCGGACAGCCACTTACCCGCGTTTCCGGCGGATACATCGCAGTTGCAACTCAAGTTCGGGTCAACGCATGTCCTGTTCACTGAACGCGAAATAAAAGTAAGGGACGTGACAAATCTTTTATCAGAATTCTAACATTTTTATTTGAAATGGTTTTGAAAATAATGCTTACTGCCACAAGGACATGAACCTCTGTTCACGTTCCCTATGTAGTCTACAGTGGTTCCCTTCGAGCTGAGGAACCACGTAGCACTGTGCAACTCTAATGGTGCCTTGTAACAGTCATACTTGACGTATTGACTGCAGTACAGTGAATGCGAGATCAATTCTTGGAGCATCTCCGCGGTGAACTGTCGGTACTTGATGTTGAAAGAGAAGTCGGATTCCGCGATGGATCTGACGTCGACTTGCGACGGCAAGTTGTGCTCGACGATAGTTTTCGTCGAGTCCTCGATAGATTGGAACTCGCATTTCACTAGAGCCGGCGGGAACCTCCCGTTCCCGTCTATGTCGATCTTGTACACGTCGTCTTGCGTATAGCCCAGCAATGCGAGTTCCTCGCAAGTCTTCCTGTATTGCGCTGAGAAATACGTTACGTTATTTTCCACCCGTGTCGATATAACGCAAATTGTTAAATATTCTTGCGTTAAGGTTTGTTAAATGATTAACCCTTTGCACTCGAGAGGTGACTCTCAGTCACCATCTGTTTTATAAAATAATTGTTATATAAGTAAATAATTACTGCTTCAGTATATTATTGATTGAACTAAACTTAGTTATTATAAAATTCATGTATACATTATTTGAAAAATGTCGAAAGGAAAGAATTATTGATAATTTTAATACATTAACTTGCATGTGAGAAATTCACGAAATATTTGTGGAAAAATTCTTCGAGTGCAAAGGGTTAATTGATGTTAAAATGACTTTTAGTAACGTTATCGGTTGTCCGGTTGAATTATTTTACTTGACTTACCAAAGTGACAATTCTTCCCGATGTAGCCAGTGTCGGTGCAATCGCAAGTGATCCGGTCCTCTTTCACCGAGCACTTTCCCCCGTGCTCGCAGGTGTTCGGCCTGGTGCAAGGATCGACGAATTGGCAATTATCCAGTGCCACCTCGCCGATAACTCTCTCGGTGTTGACCACGTATCTCGGCTCTATTCTCTCGTCGTTCACCCGTATCTCTCGCATGCACCCGACCAGACCTGAAACACGCCTCGCGTTGACGCACAACACCCGTATCGCGTCAATTTGCACTTACCTGCGTTGCTCTTGCCGCTACCGATGATGACTTTATCGCCCAGCTCGAACGTCATAGAGAATAGTTTGCTCTGTTTGTTCCGGTAATCCACCAGGATGCTCAGCTCGCCCTTCGTGTAATTCAATTCGACCGCGTGCCAGGACGTGTTGTAAGGTGGAAACTTCACCGCGGTTGAGACCGTGATGTTCTCGGATAACACTGGGATCAGTTGGAAACGAATTTCATCGTTCACCAAACGAAGCTAAAAATGTATCAAAATAAGTTCTTGGAAACATAAAAAGCATTTTTAATATAAAGATGAGATGTACTATTTTTTTACTACAAAGATTTCATTAAAATTCTTAATATCGTGAGACAACTTCTGATGAATAGATAAAAAAAGTCTTTTCACTTTTAATTACGACGATCTTGAGTCGTTATGAATTTTTTTTTTCATTTCCCTCTTAATTAAGGACGAATGACATTACCTCCCAGTATCCAAGACCGCGATTACTTTTCACATCGCCGGATGCGACTATGGCCACGGGCTTCGAGCTCTTGAAGTCGAAGTTCAATTTAAGGGAGTCGGTCCGCGCTATGGGCCACCATATGTGGCTGCCCGCAAACGGATACGTTATCGGAATCACATCAACGTCCGCTTCATAGTACTCGGGCTCCAGCACGCCGATATAATGCACCATGGGATTGGAACGTTTCAATTCGTAAATAATCGACTTGTCGTTGAAGAAAACGTATTTCAGTGAACCTGCAATCGATTCGAGTAATATTCATCTGTCATGAGAAACGCGTACGCTCAGAGAGAAAAAGAAGGTCAAAGAATTTTTTGGCAAAGTAAAACCAAGCAATTTAACACTTTGACTGCCGCGCGCTAAACCATTTTCGTATTACTTCTATAACAATGGTTTATATTAATGAATATTCTATTACAAATTTTAATTTATATTAATAAATATAGTTTATATTGATTACTATTCAATAGTTTTGTTACTTCCTCTGCGAAATATTTTTTCAAACGCATACAAATATCCTTTGCAAATAGTCAAATAAGCGTCACCCGAATATGGGTGACGCGGCAGTCAAAGTGTTAATTGAATTCGTAATAATCTTTTCAAAGATCTGAGATGCTCCTTTGAAACGACAGGGAAGAATAAAATGTTTAGTACATGCAAAAATGCTTACCTGCGAAATTGTTATGCGAGAGGAGGCCTTCCTTCTTGTGCAATTCCGGGCCACCCCCGATATAAATCTCAGGGTCGATGATCATATTATAATTCTCGCCAGGAATCTCAAGTACTTTGATTTCGTCGTCCAAGCTGACAAAGACTAAGGACCCGTTATGAAAAATGGTCAGATTGTTCCAATGGTTCGATGTAACGTAATCTCCGAGCACAGTGGCGATCTTCGAACTGTGTCCGAAATCCAGTTCGACGTGCACCGAGCCGTTCAGTATCGAGGCTGCCACGTAGTGCGGGGTACCATCGATCTCGCCGGATGCATAAAACAACGCGGAGTCGTCCCATTTCGTCTATGTAAAACAGTGATAATTTTTATTTATCGTCGCAACATAGTAGATTAAAGGTATATAAAATTCAGAGTGCAATTAATTTATATGTGCAATTGTAAGTAATTTGAGAATCGTTAAATACCTTGAATGCTAGACTTATTCTGTTAACAGACGAGTGAACTCTGTCTTTCCAATCGTAAACGCGAAACGAAACGTACGAAGAGCCTCTTAATGTTAAGATTGTAGCCGCTGGAATTATTAAGATTACATTTCTTAATTAATGACTCATTTAAAATTCTGATCCAATTAATTTTTACATAACATTTTTCACAGATATTAAAGATCGTAAATGAACAGTTGATTTACTTACTGTATACGTCGCAGCGTTCTCCTTCATACTTGGTCCCAAAGCAGTCACAAGTCAAGCTGTTATAATGATTCACACACTGGTTCGAGATGAAACATAGATTCTCCCGTGTTCTACACCTGGAATTCATTCAGTAGCTAGGAAAAGATCGAAACAATATCGTACAGTGGTAATAATTCGACAAGCGTGTCTCACTTGTCTATGCAGCCCTCTTTCACGTTCTCATGCTTCGTAGCGATCAGAGGTTGAATAGGCAACAAATCGCTGGCCGATTTTCCTGAGCTGAGGACCATGTCTCTTATGCAACCAACGAACGATTCAATTATGTACTTCACGCCGTGTAATCGTTCTTCAGAGCTCAAGCCTAGAAAAAAATGATTTTATTAAGTCGTAAAATCAATTTTTAATAAATGAAAAATATGCCAAATACTAATAAACAGGGAATCGGATTATAAGGCGGTGCAACGATGACTCGCAAAATCCGTGAAACATGTGATTCATCTTCATAATAAATCAACATTAATCATGATTGATGCCATGCTTCTATGTAATAAAAATTGAGGAAACACGTGGTATACCAATTGAAAATTCTTAGAAGAAACAGTTACCTCCGATGAGGACGACGGAAGCTAGTTCCTCGGACACTCCGTAATTGACAACGTGCTCTAAAACCTCGAGCGTAGTCTCCTCCTGTTTGTCGTCCACCCTCGCAATGAGTTTCGCTCCGTGGACGTCGATCCTGACCAGGACGCTGTGCCATTCGTCCCTGTTCAACCCTTCGCCGACCGTGAGACTGGTTGAACGCTTGCCGAATACGTGGACCACTTTTAGTTGACCCTTTTCCACGATTACGTACAGAGCGTACGGGTCCAAGCTCTCCGGTCTATCCTTCACGCTATGGTAGACCAGAAGGCCGTGGGGCAACTTGGTACGAAACTTGAAAGATATCTCGCGACACAGCCTGGAAATTCCAAATAAATGAAATACAATCAAATTTGATATGAATTCATCTCTTCGTATCTCGTGATTGATGGGGTGGCTTACCGAAGTTGAAAAGTTTTTATACCGCTACCATCGAGTTGTATAAACGTATTACTCTGGGCGAACATGAAAGTCTTCTCGTAGCCGGATTCCATGAATGTCAATTCCTGTTAAGCGATTCATGCAGTGAACATCAGCAGAACTTATATTCCGCGTTATTCAGCTTACTTTTTAATCGTGTTCAATGTTAATCAATGCGAATCAGGAAATTGATTATGCTTATGTTATTTTATTGTGACGAAGCATTCGTTTTTCATTGACGAAATTACCTTTCCCCGTTTGTACTTTGGCACCGGCGGCCTGGTCGGCTCTGGCGGTTTGAACGTTGGTCTCGGAGTGATGGCGGTGGTAGAAGGCAGTGTGTTCGTAGTCGCAGTGCTCGTCACAAATACGCTCCCCTTCGTGACCAAGTACGGCGGCAGCGTATCTATGATAGAGTAAAAATACGATAAAAGATACTTTACACGACGATCTGCTTTCATTTCTCGTTTTATAAATCGTTCGAATCACGATCGATGCCTTACGTTCGGGACCACCCACGCAGTAATGAAGACACTCGGCTTCGGAATTGAACCGATTCTCGTTTCCCAAACAGCCACCGTAAGGGAAGGTCCTGCATTTCCCTTCAGTCTTATTGAACGACCACTTGTGGACGTACTGCTTGCAGGGACCCGGCTCGGTTCTCACGAGGCACCTATCAGGAAGCGTTCTCTTCGTCGTTGTGAAAAAATCCATTTCGTCGGACAGGTCCATCTCCGACGATTCTGTCACGTTGGCCCAAACGATCGCTTGAACGTTCGCCCAAACAAGGACCCTGAAGATCCATTTTTTCTGATTGGCCATCGTGCTGAAAAACGGAGTAACGATCCTCTGGTATCTTATATCTCCCTGTAATAGCTCCTGTTTCGTCGAAAACTAAGAGTCTGCAGATATTCATGTGGATAGGAATATACACAAGTTAAGGAGATCAATTGTTAGCGCCCGATTTTTCTACGATCTTTAAACGTAGACATAGAACTATTATTCACACGTGTTCACTGCTACGAAACTTCGAACAACTCCGTAACATTCTACGTAGTCATTTCTTTTGCTATCCCTTCGATTCTCACAGCACTTCCTGATCGTTCTCCATCGTTCACTCGCATGGTTTTAATTCAATTGGCAGAATCGAGAATAATGAGAATCACTCCCGAATTCTTGACATTACGCTCCGATGTTAATTAAATCAATGGATAGAGATTATCGAGCATGCTAGGGTGTGAAAAAAATGAAAATGCGCGATGGCTCGGGAGACGCTTGGGGGATCTCACGTGGCAGGCCGGTCGTGCGCCTATGTGACAGTTTTCTGCGTCCAAACATTGAGGACGCACGAATCTGCGTACCTTGACGTGCCGTGGTCCAAACGAGATCGCGACTAGCCAAGAGGACAGGATGTGACGTCAGAAGGCCCCCGGCAAGCACGACGGCGGCTACGAGTCAATTGTCTTCTTTCGCACTGACACACCGACGCGATCCGTGATCCCACACGTACGTAGACGCGACACGCGTGTACGTGTGTCACGCCGCCACGCTACGGGCTGTCACGCTGCTCCGGGAACGATAAGCAATCGTCCGCTTCTCTCCTTCGCTGAGCCCCTTGGCCACCTTCTTTAACTTCGGCCTCGAACGACCCCTTACGCTCTCACCCTCATCGTTATCGTCCACAGATGACGATCACGCTTCCCGGAGGAACCTGTCCAGAAGTGCTCTTTAACACTAGAAACACTGAAACTTCGTATGTACTTATATTGCCCGAAAGCAGTCAAAAAGACTTCATTGTGAAAGAATAACTAATGTGTAAAGGAATTAATTTAATATTAATTTTTAATATTTTCTTATACTATTTACAGTTATAAAACAGGTTATTAGTAAATATTAACAATACAAAAAATTTCTAAGAAATTGTATCATTATATAAATATTATTTTTTCTGACTGAAACTAAAGAGCAGTCAAAATGACGTCCTTAGGCAATCTAGTGTTAATTCTGCGACTACTAGCTACCGTGTACGCATTCGAATTTCAATATTTGCTAGATAAGATTTTATGACGTTTGTCGTTTGGATTTTTAAAGAGTAAGAGGATATATCAGATTCGATGTCGCTTATTTTTTACATTTTACTTCCAATTAATCTTCCTTAAATTACAAGATTGAGTCTACACTTATTTTTCATAGTACTCGTGTATTAAAAAATATCTTAGATACGAATGAAAGTGCTTCTATAAAAATTTGTCCATGTCAAAACGTATAGTAATTGATAGTATCTTTAATTTCAATATAGTTGGGTCATATAGTCGTGGTTTAAATCTAGCGTGACTGAACGACTTGAGAGAATAGATATTAAAATTTAATAAACGCTTAGGATCGTAGAACCAATTTTACAATCATAAGATATCAGGAGCACCTCGTATATCACAACTTTATCATTGCTTGAACAAGCGATAAAGACGATTATTTTCCACTTAAATATTAACCAACTTCACTATAAACTACTGCTTTTAAATTATCACGAAGCTTTATTGTAATTTGGGTACACGAAAGTTTGCACGGTTTTTGGTTCCGGTAAATTCCTATACTATTTCTGTAATAAAGGGTCATAAGTTTATAATCGAAGATTCATAGAATCGAGTGCAGTGTTCAAATTTTGATTTGAGATAAAATATAAAATATCGTAAGAAAACTATTTTTCCTCGGAAAAAGTGTAATTTCGAATTTTGCTATATGAGTTCGTGAACTTTTCTTGATATCAAGTACTTAGAAAATCACTGTGAAATCGAACCTTTCCCAGGCTAGACATTCACTTAGAGAAGAACGAACTGTCCATCACTGTCCATCGTTGGCTCCGTCATCACCGTCCTTTTCCTATTCCTCTTCGTTCTTCTATCTGGTTATCCCACTACCTCTTGTTGATGCTCCTGTTGCCGCTGCTGCCGCTGCTTGTAGCAACTAGACACTAATTTATTAATACCACTCCGACTGCCACTCTTTCTTACTCATCACGGTTTATTGACTTTCATTGCGATCCCGTGACCACCGACACGTTTTCACATAACGCCATTACCCTTTAACCTGCGTCGTGTTTTTTTTTTCTCTCTTCTTACATCTCTACCACTTTATCAAACTAGTTTCGACTTGGTAGCTGGTAGAGATTAAGATTTGTGGAATCTCAAAATAACAGTTACGCTCGTAGTGGTAACTTGATATTCACGCGTTATGGAAAGTGTATCGTTACAACTTCATTGGGTTTCATTTAAAAAAATATAATACAAACTCGCGGCGATAAAATTAGATTGACAACTAAACAAAATTTAATATTACAAAAAATACTAGAAAAATTCTACAATTTTTTAGTGATAATTCATAATTGAGAAAAATTACAGGAATGATTATGAATTGAAAAAATGAGCTTATAGGAAGTTCATCCTTATTACCCGAATCAGTTACGGTGGACGCGTTTCTTATTTTGAGGCATCAAGGTAGCATGACTCTCTTCACGGGCGCTCCTGTTGTCCCAGGGAGATCGATATATCGAGCAAATCCGGCGAGTGGGTCATTGTATGCGATGTACGCAGACTTTTAAAGGGAACGCTCTCCGCGAAAGAAAGGAACGCCTCCATTTACGTAATGAGCAGTCGTATTCCTTTTTCCATATCTTTGATTAACTAATAACCAGAGTAAACAACTGGTTTCAATGCACTCAAAGGGTTCAGGGATACGATTAATTGCAATCCTTCTAAACACGACTGAAAGCATATCGTCCATTTAGTTGTAACCAAAAGTTCATCGCAATTCATAGATTAATAAATCGAATAAATTGATTAATAAATCCTGAATTAAAGAATTATTGTAATTCTGATTTAATCGCATTTTACGTTTCTTTGTAATCAAGACGTTTTATAAAATCGTTTTTGATTTCGTTCGTTTAACCCTTTGGAGCACGGTGGAATTAAAAGTGTCCCACCTTTTTGATGTATTTCGTGGCACGGTGGGACATTTTTAGTCCCACCTCGAAATCTTGCAGTAGTTGCATTTGCATTTCGTCTTATTTACGTGAAGCAGTTGGTGATGTATTCCTAGTGTTGGAAGCATTAACTATTACTATTTTGTTATGTTTTTACATGATTCTATACCTTCATTAATAAAAATATATCAATTTTGTTTAATTTAAAAC
>SHCU01001594.1:0-14126 GCA_004307685.1 Ceratina australensis | reverse complement strand
GACTTGGTGAAAGGAGAATCAATCGGAATAAACGCGCTGCCGCGGAGAAATTAGAAATTTTAATCATGCATTTTTATTGCACTTAGAAAATAAGAATAATAGTGTATATTTAATTGAGATGATAGATTTTGATATTACATTCCCAATAATAAAGTAAACTTGATATTGCATCGAACGCTTGAAAAAGTTTTTATTTATAACACGTATTTTGTCGAATTTTACATTTTTTAAAACCCGCATTGTGGCAAGAACATTGTATCCGAAATAGGATTTATCGGAGGGTATTTTGAACTGCAAATGAAACGACCTCGTAGCTTTAATTAAAATGAAAAAAAGCTGTGTTCGTTGCGATATTTTTTCACAAAAAAATATTATATTCCGTTGTTGTCTATGAAAACCAATCAATCTCCGGGGTGTACTTTCTTCCTTTTTTTTCAACCGGGAAACGAATTAATATTTGCTCGGTACGCGTGCGTCAATTAAAAGCAATACCCGGGCCGAGTATCCTCGTTGCTCGACGGGCAACGATGTTTGATGGTATCGTCCAGGCGAACGACAGATTATTAGCGGATACGCGCGAATTGACCGATGTCCCTGGTCGAGTAACACGATGTCTCGTTACTGTATTACGCGGCAGCCCGAGATAACCAGAAAATCGAGCGCCGCCGTTGTAAATCATGCCGCGCGCGGGGGTACGACGCCGCATCGTACCCACCATACCGTGTCCTCGAACAGGCGAGCCGCAGCTCGCCAAGATAGAACTGCTACACGGCGGCAGCGGTGCACCGGTCCGATGCGACGCGTTGTAAATCGCGCCGTTTGCCCTTAAGCTTTTATCCGGTCGCGTGCGGCTCCTAATTAGATTCCGCGCGGCGTATTTTTTATTCAACGCGCCCTCGAGGTTCGCTTCCCGTGGCTCCTCGGGTTCGGATTCCGCGAGTGAAAAATATATTTTGATTAATCGTGATCTTTAATTCCGCAGCTGCCTCTCTTTATTACCGTCGCAATTACATCTGCCGCGATTAATTCCCGTCCACCTCGAGAGCCGAGGATTAAGTATCAGGCGAACGATTATAATTTCAAGTTCACGTTTTTCTTTCGAAGCGAACTCGTAAGAAGATTCGGAAAAATATAACGTGAAAGTTTATTTATCGAACTTAGCCGTGGTCGGTAAATAATTAAATCTCCACATTTATGCCTTTAACCGATACATTTATTATATCATATAAGAAAAGTTTAATCAAAATCACGTTTCTCATTACACGACGCTATTCGGCATACGCATCTGTCTCTCACCCGTTCGTCTTCTGTCTTCAGTAACGTATGTGCAGGTCCGATGCCCACAACTCCGTATCAGAACTAACTCGTAAACGTTGATAGCTAAGCGTGTACTGATCGGAAATCAGTACAACCGTTGTGGGCGTAAAAAGACTCTGTAATATTCTCTAAGATACTGGTTTATTCTTACGACTTGCAAGCACGAGACCTCGACACAGAGTGACCCTTAGGTCACACTTAGTCCTAGGACCCCCTCTCGCCAGCGTGGCCTGCAGAACCATTTTTTATGGCTCTTTGTTTAGCTTAGCTTTCTCCTCAAGAGACATACTCGAGAGACGCGGCTGTCTCTCTCTTATTCGCGGAATTTTCCGAAATTCCTTACGTACTGTTGTTACCATCCTGATTGCATTGTTAGTAGTAAGGTATACGTAATTCTCACTAGGCTTCGATCTACTTGATCGCGAAAGGGATGCCTGGTGATAAGGGAAGGTAGTATATAAGTAGAGAGTCAGTAGAAGGAATGACGAGACGTTAGCCTTAAATCGTTAGCCGTTAACCGTAGCCGTTAATCGTTAATTATCACCAGTCGTGATCGAGAGTCGTTGGCATTTATAATATACGAAGGAATCGTTGGCCTGTATTGCATTTAGTTAGAGCGGTGGGAACTCAAAGTAAGAGTTAGTCAGAGCGGAAGGAATGAGCTCGGACGGAGGAGTTGTGTTAAATCCAAGTTATTGTAACGTCCTTACATAGAACGCAAATCTAGTTTAAGTTAGTTTAAAAAGAAAAGTGATTTATTTTTACATTTTATTGTTTAATATAACACTGTTTCTAATTTCATCGCGAGTAACGATAAAAAAAGAGGGTGACGGAAATAACGAGAGTTGGTCCCGGGCATTAATCAACATCGCCGGGCGAAGTAAACACGTAGGCTCGTTTCGATATCGGTCGCGCGGTAGGGTTCGGTAACACGGAGTCTTACATGATGCCCGATCCCCCCCGCTGGTCGTAGGACAACACCGGTAAACTCAGCCGCGTTGTCTTTTCCTTTGGCCGAGCAGTCGGGTTAGCGCTAACAAGATTGCTCGAAGGGATCGGGCATAATCTCTTCCCTCCCGTCCCGTCCGCTTCGCTTCCTTGTCTCCTTTCGAGATTACATCTTGTACGTCGGGCACAGAATCCACCTACCTCGGGAGGAGAAGAAGAAGAGCCCCTCTCGCCTCTGTCATCTCTCCTTGTTTGCTCCGTCTCTCGTCGGCTACGGTGCGCGTTTCGCGGAACGTTTCCCGGCTCGCGAGCACGTTACAGAAATCGTTTTCTCTCCCGGCGAAAGGTAATCGACTTTTAAGCACCGCCGCCTCCGCTGTAATTGCGGAAGAAGACACCGGGGGTAAGCGGCGACGCTAAAGGGTGAACGGGAGAACGGGGGAGAGGAAAAAGAAGAAAGACTCCCGGACGGGGTGGGACAGAGGGGGGGAGGGGGGTGAAAGTTCTTCCCACCGCGCGAAACAACGGCGACGGGTTTTAATTTGCAATTGATAGCAGGAAATTAAACGGTTCCCCCGGTCCGGTCTTGTCGATAAACATCGTGCAGTCGTAACGGTTAGTTGGTCTCTGATTCAGTTCCCTGATTTTCATTTAAGAATCCGCGGAAGTAAGACAATGCTGGTTTCAAATAAAGTACGATTAACCGTGATTCCGTCTGTCAGAGATTCTTTGATATTACAAGGGTTTACTTCTTTTACCTTGTTTACTCGTCGCATCATTTTCAAGCGGTTTTAGATCGGTTCATATTGGGTCGTTCGTTATCTCGTTTTGAGTCCCAAGCAGCGCTATCGCGCTGTTTATGTTTCGTTAAAATCGTCACCTAGCGTTTGAGAATAAAGTTTAGATTTTGATAAATTACATATCGTGTAAGTCCTCTCTCATAGATTAACGCTGCATGCATTTATAATTTCATTTTTTATATATAGAATACGTCTGGCAATTAACTAAAATAAATAATAGACTATGCAAAAAAACTATAGCGCTTTTGGGTTTTTTTCAATAGCGTTTTAAATAAACCTCCGGGACTCAAACGGTTAAAGCGACGGCGCGATAGGAACGATTCGCGGTAGGGAAGCGACTAATGCGAGCGAAGAAGCATTTAATAGCGTCGCCGCTGGTATTGTAATGCGTCGCGTTTCGGTGCGCGTTCCGCCGGGCCAGTTTAATCAACATCCGGTCCAGCTTCTGGTTAATTACGAGACACACAGAGGTTCGACATCGTGACGAGCATCTGTTCGTGCCTTCTTCGCATTGTCGAGCGTGCTCAAAGGACCCCCTTTGACACTGTTGTTCACGACCCGCCCTGATCACGTCGGCGAGATAGCGCACGTAGCGAGAACCCGGCGTCGAGAGTGAATATTCATTCGTCCCTATCAGATTCGCACCGACAGGACTCTGTAGGCTCGTGCAAAAAGAAATCTCTCGGTGCATACGTACCGAGCCGGTACTGTCTGTCAAAATACCTGAAATTAGTGACCGTCGGATGTTATCGAATAATCGTGATGTAAATTACGTTTCAACCCATATTCCTCTATCAGCTGGATATAAGCAAACATTTTTCGACGCGTTATAAATTCGAGTATTGTTGTCATATTTCCATGTACGCGGCTCGTCTAATGTTTAATTCAAGGAAAAACAACGTGTTCGCACGAGTTCCACCGGAATTTGCATAGAAACGTCGAACGTTACAGATGACTATAGCACGCGGTACGTACAAGTCGCAAACTTCTCCCGATACACGCTTTCGTTTTTGTTGTATCTTCTCTATTCGGGTTTTTCCACGATTCGCACGCTCGACGACCGCGCTCGGCTCGCTTCCTCCTCGCGCGGTAAACGTTACGACTTGGCTCGTAAACCGACTGAAATTTTCTGTAACTACCGCTCGTAAGGAAGCCTTTCGAGAGGCCGTTGATATGCAGATGCACGGTTGCATCCACCCGTACCACCGTCGCGTTTAAAACACGTTTCTACTTTGGGTAAGCGTCGGAAAATCTCTGCGATTACGCTTAACTCGAATTTGTTCTAATCGAAACGTTTCAAGCAAGAAGCTTATTTAATGATTTTCGTATCGAGCAAAAATTTCCCGCTGCGTTTAATATTTATTTTTCGGGATGTACCTTTGGATACGAAAGATACGTCTAAAATCGCTTCGGCGCTCGGTTAAGCTTGAGTGTTACTACACGCTGCACCGCAGACGTTTGAACTTTTACGTGGCACTGTATATGCGCATAAGGGTGGCTGAATACGAGATAACCGCGTCTCACGACACTTCTATCGCTTGTCGGAGTCGTTGTTTCATCCATTCGTACTCGTGTATTCAGTAGTTGTAGGTAGAAGGTACACCGATACTGACGGGGCGATAGCTCCCTGCCGAGCATTTGCTTTGGTCAGGGATCGGTTTGCATGATTGATCGTTTGCATAAACGAGCATACTGCGGAAAGAGAGATATTCATTGATTTAATTATTGAACGAGTCATTTATTTTGAAAATGGCCTAAGTCCAACTTCGAAAAGAATCGAACTAACTGTTTTAATATTTCCATTTCTATATTATTTTAATAATTGTTACTATTTAGTAGGAATTATAAATCTAATTCCTTTCGATGTACTTAAACTTCATATTTTTAATTTTATTTAAACGCAATCTCTTAAATATCTCAATTTAAGTATAAAGAGACTTTAGTCATTTCCAACTATAAATGTTATAATATTTCCTTCTCAATTTGAACGACAATTTTTACTGTCAGGAAATATATTACGGTATTATAGGATTCATTAAAATGGTGGTATTTATTTCCTCTGTGAGGTGAATTGCTCGGCAGTA
This sequence comes from Ceratina australensis, assembly GCA_004307685.1. Lineage (NCBI taxonomy): Eukaryota > Metazoa > Arthropoda > Insecta > Hymenoptera > Apidae > Ceratina > Ceratina australensis. Next base: position 8,977 of record SHCU01001594.1, on the reverse strand, counting down.
AAGTATCACCGGGTCGGTTCGTGCAACGAGAACGTGCATACCTGAAAGGTAGATAAATTTCTCTCCCAGCAGTAGTTACATATCTAATTCCCTACCATTCCGAGGTTCGATTTTCGCGCCGGTGTATTTCTCAACGTTAGCTTAGTAGCCCAGCCCTCATTAATAACAATGGTTTCTTTAAAAACCGAGCGGGTTCCTTACTTACACGGGATTGCCGTCGCGTGTATAAAGGGCGGCTCGCAAGACGTCGTCGTCGTCGTCGTCGTGCGACCCACGTGCGTGGAATCGATGTAACATGTACAGGCGTATTCGCACGTGCAATTTGCAGTAACTTCGCAAACTCCGGCCATCTATATGCGTTCGAACCGCATTTACATACGTGTACCCGGTGTTCACGCGGCCAATTGCGCACGTGTACACTTACATAATAATCGTGCACGGAAATCTCCTGCTGTCGTTACGCCGACTCGATTTTCAATCCTATCAATCTTCCTCAATAACGTGTTTTCCTGCGTTCATTATGGCGATCAAAATTAGTTGCTTCGACGCGAAGAAAGAAAGATACAATTTTGTGGTTTATAGCTTGATTGTCAAATAAAAATGCCGAGATATTATTCGTTTATTAACACTATTTCTACCATGAGGTGTCAAAAGACACGTTTCAACTTTTAACTGAACATTATTCACTAAGTTTAATCATTTCTCCACAATTAATTTTTGGACTTTTCTTATAATAGTTGTTAAAGTAATTCAGCGATGTAATTTTCCTCCAGCTCATCCTGGATTTCAAAAGACACCTTTTCGTCGAAATAGGTGTACGCAAAATCGCGGTAGAAATATTGTTAATCAGAATTTATTAATTTACCTTGCGAATCCTGGCACACTTTACCAGATGAAAGACGAACCTAGGAAAAGTCCGAGTCTCGTCGATAAGAATTGACCGCAGATCGATCAGGCTTTGAATGGATAGCTGCGCCTGTAACGGAGCCGTAGCGTTCGAAAATAGGTTCGCGAGGTATCTGCGACGAAAACCGGTCTTAACCGACACCGCAGCGTGCTATTTCTCACGTGGGTTCAGGGAGCTGTACACTTTACCGTCCCGTCGCCTCGTCGTCGTGGTTGGACAGCCGCAAACCGCACGAGCTTCTTGTTTTACGCTTCTTCCCGAGGCTATTACCTCCGCGTCCTACTTTATTTACCATTACGACTCGCCTATCGAATAAATTAGCCTCCGCAGGGACTATCTAGTCACGATTGATTCCCTGATTCCTTTGCAAAAATGAATTTACAATAAATTAAATCAGTTTGTCCCGAGAAAATTCTCTGAATTAAATATCAAATAATGAATAATTCTCCATTGTTTCACGCGAGGTAACTCGTGAATAGCTTTTGTACTTTGTCCGAGACCGGTGTAACAACGAAGTCTACCCATCGTGTAAGAAACTGCGGGCGAGGATTGAAAAGCGCGGGTAAGGATTTGACAATAACGGGAAGCAATTGAGCCGTCGTCGTACTCTTTGGGATCGTTATACAGGGGCTCGAGGGCCGTGATCATAGGACCTGAGGCTGGGTAAATTAAGCGGGTCGCAAAGAGGAAGACAGATGTTTGACCCGTGAAAGTCCTTTTTCTGGGAAATTACAGTGGCCGCTCGCGGAGCCAGTAATTTGTTACGGGAGAACCGGTAATTACTACCGTGGAACCTGGCGCTATCGAGCCAGCTCTGTGAACCTCCTTTGGTTTACCTTTCCTTTTGAAATTCTCCCCCGTTTCGCCCGCGACCGCCCCCGTCACGTTTTTTCACCGCTCACTGTGTTTACTCGGCGTGCCGCGGCGAGCGGAACCGAGGCGGAACTCGCTGGCAAACTCGCGGCGAGTGAACCTGGTTAACCGTCGGTAAGCTTTCATCGAGATTTCCTTTGCGGACCGTTTGATTTTCATATACATAGCTTTTGACTCGCCGCCGCCGCTGCTGTTCTTCGGGCTTCGCTTGTTCAGGGATAATCGGCTGTGACGCTAGTACCTATTTGAATACGGTGCTCACAGTTAACACGATGCGACGATGAAGTGGGTACTCGTACGTCCGATCTGTCGACATTAATCCCTTCCCGTAGTTTAGCGAGTCTGAGTCGCGATTAAGATTTTGACCCAAACATGAATGACTCGCGACGAGATGGCCAAAACTTGTGCCAAACATTGGGTCTGCTTAGCGCGCGTCGATGCCTACCGCTTGGGCCCGAGTTTCGTCGAGCTGAATGGCACGGGAAGGGGTTAACCAAGTACCAGACGCTCGCCACGTTCAGCGGGTTAATCAACTATTTCCGGGGTTCGATCGGATCGGGTCAATTAAATAACACCGAATTTCGTTCACGATATTTCGTACACGGTACATCCTCGCGGTTACGGCGGCTGCTCGTTCGTTCATTCTTCGGCACGTCGCGTTCCGCTCGCTAATGTCTAGCCCGCCGCTTTTTTCCGTCCACCGAAATTTTGTTCCCGCACCCCGAACACGTTCTATTGGCAATTTCGATCTGAAACGCTCGCCGAATGCCAACTCTCCGCGCCTTATCCGTCTACTCGGGGCCACGTTATCTGCGCAAATCCGTTTACAAGCTTACCGGAGCTTATTATACGCGGCTGGCTAAACCCGACCGCGAGGCTCCTCGGGTATAATCGCGTTTACGCGAATCTCATCGCCTCTGTTCTTTATGCCAATCGATATAATTTGATCGCGCAGGAATTATAAATGGAATTACATATTTTAATCTCTAAAAATATGAGAGAGCTCGTAGTTTGATTGTAAATTTTATTAACTCAGTTTGAGGTAGAAGTTTGTCTGGCAAATGCAATCCTTGCATACGGAAATCTAATGTATTTAAATTGTTCGTTAGTGGTCGTAGAATCGTGCCCTTTCGAGCGAGTACTCGGAGTGAATTCGAAATATCATATTCGAATGGCATAGAGATATTCCGTGCACTATTCGCGGTGGTAAGTCGAACGCTAAATGAATCCCTCGCGATTAATTGCGAGCACAGTCAGGTGCCATTCGTTACCGTACCCGGCGCGGAAAATAATACCAGCCGCGTAACACCTGGTCGCTGACTGGAACTTTGAAATGCTCACCATTTCCCCCGTAACGTTTACGTGTATAATTGCGTAGTCGATAACCGAGCGTGGTTCATACCGGGAAGGTGTTCCTATTAATTGCAATCTGTTATGACGGATACATCTTTTACGTCTCTATCGAAGGTAAAGTAGAAGCTACGTACCTCTTAACTACGTAATACTTTATTAAAATTGGGAGAATTGATCCGAAAACAAATGAAAGTTTTTTATTCATTTACAATTAAATAAAACTGATTAAACTCGGTTTTTGTACATGCTAATATAACCCGGTGTCACTTCGTATTTGACGTTCCATTTAAAAATTTCAATGCGTTCCGTGTGTACAATTTCCAACAGAATTTCTCTTCTCCTTTTGGTAGCACATTCTCTAGGTAATTGTTTTAATGAAACGCGGGGAAAAGAGTAGCCTTTAACTATGTCGAATTAGCTTTTTCTCTCGGTTAAAAACCTGTCTCGACAAGCTGTCACGGGGCAAGGGTTCAAATATGAGTCGTCGTTGTCGTTGGGGGAACGAAAGTATTTTTGCCACCGCGCTCAGGGGGTGGCGAAACGACCTGCCGGGCACAGGATTAATTACAGCCAACAATTTTAATTCCGGGCAACCCACGGATCGCGAATTACTTCTGGATTGCCGTGCGTCGAAATAACCCGCGTCCGTTTCTTTCACGTCAAGCAAATGTCTCATGAGCTCTCTCGAGGAAACTGATCTTATTAGACCACGGAATTTTTATATTTCCAGAAAGAAGATATCGCAAGAATGTGGTAATCTAAAAGACAATTTGTACATCGCAAAGTGTACGACGAGCGTTTTATTATTTTGATTCTGATATTGTTAATCAAATGAAAATAATTGAACAGTGAAGTGTCGGAAAGAACCATCTTTCGTAACCGTTTACACGATTCTCTCAAGTTTAAAAAAGCCACTGCCACATCGGTCAATATTATTCTACTTAAACTCACCACTCACCGTGCATCAGATTCTCATTCAATTTTAACCGTTCGAGCCTCCACTCAATCACATCTTTCGCCCATCAAGAAAGATGTTTCAGAACAGCGTCCCTTTTTCTATCCAACCTTGTTTTGATAGCCTGGAAACTAAATGCAATGCCTGCACGGTTGTTCTGTATCCTACTGAGTCAACATGCAGTTGAAGTGATATCGAAAGATGAGAATTGAACGATAAGACGAATTGTTGATGGAAAAAATAATTGAGACGCGTTAAACGATTCAGAGTATCAAACTTGAGGATTTGGACCTAGACGTAATTATTGTAGAGGTAATATCAGGGCGTAGTGAAGGGAACGGGTAACGAAGGAACGATAGATAACGGGGCATTATTTCTGCGCGAGGGCAACGACAACGTTCTGTTCGTGATTTCGACGTAGCGACGATAAATATCTTTTCGGGGTTTCGTTCGACGGCGAATAGTCGCCTGGGGAGAGAGGGTTGCGTGGGCGGATGAATTTTGGTCAGGGAACTCGTAAGCAACCCCATGAATCGTACGTGCCTCGTCGGGAAGTTCGCTTCGCCCCGTCTCCATCCCGTTGTCAACGTGTATCAACGCCCTTCGTGTGCGTGAACACGTATACCGGCTGGTTCACAACACGGACCTACAGTCGTTCCAAAAATATTTTCGTACATCACGATGTAGATTCATTACTCATTCATATATGCAACCTTACGATTCAATATAAAATATTTTGCGATGAATGATCACTTCCACTTTTTTTAAGATGATCGCTTTTTTGTATTTATTAAGTATTCTATTACCTACCTGAGTTTCTGTTTATTTGCAGTCTATTTTTTTTAACATTTTCAGTTTTTTCTTCGTTTCCTTTGGGGTTGTTTCCCTAGACCAAAGAACCATTATTATTTTTCCATTGTCTTCGTGCTTTCCTATGCACTTAAATTTCCATGCCCCTCGTCGATTTTTGTTTCTCTGTGTTTACTCTTTTTTGTATCCCTTGTGCAATCGACTTTTTACACTTGCCTAGTCGAAAAATCTAACTTGTAACGGTAATCAAGACACAATGCTGAAAATTTCATCGACAATCCTAACGTGAATCCCGATAGATACTTTTATGACCACATAATTCGATTCGATTCAATCGTTCACAGCCCTACAATAATTCTTGGGCAGCCCATTGTTATGAATCGTCCTCTAGTAAGATTCGGTTGCTCCTCTGTTCGCTCACCGAAAATCTCTTGCCACGAAAACACTTTAGTAGTTCCCTCGAGTGTCGTTCGGGCCGCCTTTTCAAGATCGTCTACATCGCCGGGCCATTCGCGTCGCAAATTGTCGCGCCGCTGTTCGTTCATCGCGTTGTTATTAACCGCGTGACAAAGGGGCTCAGATAAATCTTGATAACGCGATGGATCCCAGCCCCGTAATTCTTTCGCAGAAATATCGCTCGCTCTGATTCATGGGTAGTGATGGTGTAGCCGCTTCATGGATTTTACAGTTATTACATGGCGAACAAACTTTAGATTGGGTTTTGTAAACCCCCGGGTATCATCTCGTCTCGTTAATAATCAATTCAATTGCGGTTCCACACTTTGTTAAAGGTCTGCCACTTATCATACCCTCGCATCGTGTTACGATCGACTGCCATGATCATAAATCTTACTATGTACTTCAAAACGGTATCAGAGAGAGAGTGTGTCAGTAAAAATTACTCGAAGTAACGCAATTTACGTGCTATTGAAAAATCATGTAAAATACGATTTGGCAGAGTGAATCAATTCAATAAGAATTTATGTGCTACATCTAAGTAGTAATAGAAAAGTTTGTATAGTAGATGATACGATGTTGATATCTTGGAAACTCGATCGAATCGAACGAACGGTTGGACCTCGAATCTGATTTCAATTATGTTGTCGTCCCGTCGAAATGGACGTTGGCGCTTGTTCCTTGGATCCCGCGGGCTCGTCTGTCCTGACAGTAGGTAAACGTGGTCTATATGTAACGTAGACGGACGGGGCTGGGTTCGAATGATCTCGTTGAGCCTCTCTCGCGGAGAGAGCGGAGGAGAGTGGGCGCATGTCTCGCCGCGAACCAATTACGATGTATTCAACTGTGGAAGGGCTAAAATTCCGGTCGAGTGGTTCTTGAACCTCATCCGCAGATGCGGATAATCGTGTAATCCCGCGCGAACGTGCACGAGTGGCTGCCGTGGCACGACCTCACTCTCTCTCTGTTCCTCTCCAAGGGATCTGCGGATTGAGCCACCTAAACGTCCCTCCGTTTCGTTCCGTTCAGTGCCGCCTTCCCAGACGTGGCCGCTTGTCAACGACACAGTTGCTCGCGCGGTTCCAAGGGCCAAACATGAGTGCACAAGCACCTACCGCATCTTGAAACCCGTTGCGATTCGCAAAAGTTACAGGTCTGATACAGTAAAATTACGTAGTTCTTTCGCGCACTGTTCGTTGCTGCATGCAATGAATTAAATCTGTGAAGTATCAGTTGGAGTAGCGTCACGCAGACATGATAAACGACGGACAGGATTCCCCTGCTACTTGGCAGGCACAAATTAAATTCTAATTATACGGTACACTTGGATCGAGTGATTTCCTCATTTTCTCAACATCTAAATATCTGTTGAACGACGAACTAATTTATGACTAGTTTTAATACTAGCTTTATATACCTATCTCCACGGCACCCGTCAAATTGACGGGTCAATGAAAATACGCTCTTTCTTTAAAAAACCGATTTACTCAAGTTAACTCCAAATCGTACAATATTCTGAAACGTTTGTAAACGTTCGTGTGAATGCAACATTCACACTAAAGATTTTCTCCTGCTCTTGAGCTCTTTTCGGCGACAGGAAGTAACAGTTACGTAGCAGGCCCACGTAGACACTCAGGTCATACTACCCGTTTTAGTTTACACTATCGAGGCGCAATTGAAATGACGAATTGGAAACGGAGAACATGAAGACAGACTTTGCTTTCACTTTTGTATTTCCTCCTGAATGAATAATGTGACGAACGAAGCAAAGATATAAACATACACCGTCAATTTAACGGGTCCATAGGTATACCACATATGAATCTCAAAAAGTAGAAGGCTTAGGAAAAAAAACTGTGTATAAATTCTTTGGAAGAAATGATTAATTTACGATGCAAAACGGTTGAAATCGATCAAGCGATTTTCGAGATATTTCATTGTAAAGTTTGAATCCCCTCAAATTGACGGGTCCCGTAGATCTACTGTTGAAGAGGATCAAAATTGTACGAGGGAACAGATTTTCGTGATACTTATTATTATACATGTTTCATGTGATGACTCATGAAGTGAGGTCGGTAGATGCATAAGAGATATAATTGTCTGATACACAAATGCCGTTTTGTCTGGAGAACATTTCGTATCGGATATCGTGAACGCGATGCAAATCGTTGTCGCTCTCGGTCTCACGTTTTCTAATCCCCGCTGTTAACCCGTCTCCGGTGCAACCGACACGTACCGCGGCAAAATCCTTCAAGAAAATTACTCGGGGGAAGAAAAAGCGTTTCCAGAGTGACAAGACATTCTTTCTGCTCGGCGGAGTCACCGTCTCGAGGAGGAGAGCGACCGGAGACATTTAGCCGGCTCGTTCCCGTATAATGCACCGCGCAGACCTCGGGGATAATCTTTTTCCGTGTACCTATCCCGCTGACTTCTACCGTTGCCTGTCAGCCTATCTGTCACACGCCAGACCAGCAGACACGTTGCAACGTATGTAAATGACGCGGACGGCAGCCCTCTCGCGATCTAGCCTCGCTGTATTACCAACGGCAGCAGCTCCTTCTGCTCTTCTCTAAGTAGATTTTCGGCCGAGAGTGTGTCGAGCTCAGGTGCGGCTATCGATTCCCGTAAGAGACTCCTGACGCGTTCGCGACGTTGACGCACGGCAAATTTGTTTTACCCATTTACGTGCATCGCGTTTACGTTCTCTGACGTTTCAATTCCTCGATGCACTTTTTACTCTTCGTACCATTAAATCATAGGCACACGTCGGGTTCATCGATCAAATTGCAGATAATTAATTATTATGATTCGATTAAATGAACTTCGTAGTTGCTCATTAAAGACATGAAATATTTGCGATGAGAAAATATGACATAGCCTATTCGATTACGTCGGTTCAAGTCTGTGTAGCTTGTTTTCCGACTGATGTGGGTTTCAATGTTCGGCGAAACGCTCGTTGGTATGTAAACCGAGTTTAACGGAATAACGTAACCCGGCTGAAACAGTTGTTTCCGAGTTCATAAGAGCTTTAACGCTCGGCGGAACGACGTCGCCGGATTAATTTATATGCTAAATTTATTCATTATGTTGTAAACGTTTCGGGAAGGGCGGAGAAGTTGCCCCGGAGTAAATGATTTGTAGTAAAATATGCGGTCAGCGGATGCGGCGGCGGGGGCGGGGGGCGATTAAAATTTGAAACTGAGAGCACTCACGGGAGAAAGTGAGTCTAATTTGGGATTCAAATTGAATCGCGTTCGCTGTATCGGGTACATATGAGGCCGTGTCGTGGCATCATGCTCGTTTCAGATTACAACGGTGTTACCGGTGACACGAGGAGACAATTAAAGCGACGGCGTTCCCGGCTTACCGAATTGAATCTGCGCCTCCTTCGGATTTATTTATTAACAAGTTCGCTCGGTTAACTGAAAAAGTCTACCTCAGCCGGGCATTAATCAAACGCCGGTGGGACATGGCGGTGTAAAAAATGGATCGCGAATTGATTTATACGCTCGCGAGTTACATACATCGGCGACAGGATCTATCAATTTAAAATATGCTTCAATTATTCAAACCATAAAATCTTCTCATAGCTCCGGCATGAAAAATAAATCAACCGAGTGGAT